>JACYFE010004382.1:0-14998 GCA_014764975.2 Fusarium sp. DS 682
AAGTATCTCGCTATGATCCGGCCTACGATTGATTTCTTGTCAACGGCCTTGAAGATGCCTCATTACAAATGTAATGAGTTTCTCTTTCAAGATCCCTCCGGGAGGCAAAAGCATTTGAGCTTGGCTCAGGCTTTGGGCCTTTTCAAATAATTTACTTGGGATCTCGTCACACCATGGACCCTCTTCTTATATAGGCAAGCATCCCTACTGTGCGCAGTCGCGCTGGTAACATGACAGAATACAACGCAACTGGCCCGTGCACGTTGCTAGGTCATCTATATTAGTTATTTCACATAGTTATTCGCATGCGATTTAGATTTAGGCCAAATCGTTTACCAAGACGGGGTTGCGGGGTCAACATATTTTGCTCTTATCGCTTGGTAGCTGACTCGCTGATTGATTATGTCACATAGAGTAGCTTATTGACAGACATATAAACAGACTCAAAGCAACTATCTATATCAAACTAGCAACAATGGAGCATTACATCCACTTGTACGAGGTATATCAGATGCTGCTTTATCGGCTCTATAAAGCAGCCATTCAACCCGGCGCTAGCAACCCTGGAACACCAATAAGCGACTCAGCTTAAGGGAAAGCTGTGAAAGGGAAATCTGTTGACCCCGCGGCCCAATTTATCAACCGATTTAACTCGCATGCGAATAACGCCTCAGGGTCGAGGCAATCAATATATATTCAGGTCCTTGCCAATAGAAAAATGACCCGAACCGGAGTTTTGGATCCCCTTGCCATGAAAAACGTGGCGAGCGGCTAGCTCGTTGCCCCAATATGACGCTGCGTCCTTGGAAGATACCGGTACGGCAGAGGCCACCTCTGGATCTATGTAAGTGAGTAGTTCCTTGGTGCATGCGGCGGCAGTTGCAGCCGCGTAATGCTGCCAGTTGTCATTCTTATGAGAGTCAGCATAGTCGGAGATACCACGAATGACAATGCACGAGAACTCAGTCATTAGCCCTGCTGCTTCCATCTCGAAGCAGAGGATGTTGCCGATGTTACGGATGACCTCACTTCTTTTCGCAGTACTCCTCACAACACGATCGCCAGAAGCGATTAATCCGTAGTGTATCTCGGGGCCTTCAAATTCGCGACACGACCTGGAGACGGATTTTTGTCGGTCGCATTTCTCGCATGTGAGGTTCTGCGGGTCATGAGGATAATCCGTTTCAAACAGGACATCAAGATCGGCGGAAGGCCGCTCATAGACGGAAAGGCGTCTTCCTCTCTGCAACATCGCTGATAAGAACTCCTCAGCTCTGCTTTCGCTGACACGGTGATCAGACCGCATTTTCATGACGGCACCTCTCAAAAGAGGCGGCGGTGGCGAGAGGAAGCATTTAAGGGCGAAACCGTCATCGGTTTCTTTCCCTAGATCATATTGAACGACACCGCCGTATTGCCCCTCGGGCATGCTCACCACGACATCGCCCAGCCGGATGTCGTGCTTAGTGCTAGGAACTCCACCACCAATGCCGACGAGAAATTGCCACTTGATGCAGGAGAAGGTGCGAGCCATATTTGTGGCCACGATTGCGGCGGAGCCTTTTCCTTGGTTTCCGGGGAGGCACGCGAGGACCACGTTATGGCCCTGGAGCACACCCAGGATGTAGATGTTAAAGTCGCCTTCCTTTGTTGGCAGACTGCGATGCTCGACGTCTAACATGTATCGGACGGCGCTCATCTCGAGCTCCATGGCGCAAACAACTGCGACGGTGTATTCTTCGTAGGCCCGAGGGGTTCTCTGCCCGTCCTGCATTATAATACTATTAACATATTAGGGAGGCCATACCCACCTGAGGATGGTATTTCTTACAATGGATATCGATGCAGTAGATTTAGAGTGGTCTTAAGAAGTGGGAATCGATTACTTTTGGCAGGCAGAATCAGTATCGCACTGAGCGTGCTTAAAGGGTTAAAGTGAATACGATGAGCAGCAGCAAACGCGTTGATTGAAAGTGTTGGTCTTTTCGTGCGGGGTATTCGGGTCGGCATAGTTAAAGCATACAGCTAGATTACTAACGCAATTGTCTCGAGCCCGTGAAGAACATACCTACCCACCTCGGCTAGTGCAGTCCACATCATTGAGCCCCACTGGAACCCTATGGCTGAAGCTCAGGCTGTGGACCGCGTACATCGGATTGGACAACAAAAGGATGTTGTTGTCATTAGGTATATTGCCAATGACTCGATAGAACAGGTATTAGCTTATTTGATTCCTAAGATAAGTTAGGGCTAATTCTGCTATACAGTATGTGCAATGGATGCAAAGGGATAAGCAACGACTAATTGCAGAATCTCTTTCAATATCTGAGGAGAGACCTCAAGATGTTGATGAAGTTCGATGGAAGGTAGGTTGCTTCTTTTATCTATACTGAAGTATGTTAATATAGGTTTTAGAAACTTATAGAGTTTTTAGAATAAGAAATTATAATATAGAGGCTTAAAGAAGATTATTACAGACTATATAAAAGGTCTATAGAAAACTAATATATATTCTTATATCTCAATATAGAAAGCTTATTACTTATTTACTTATTAAACTCTTTATCTTCTTATTCTTTATATCTAGCTTTAATTTAATAAGGCTAAATAATATAAATTTCCAATTATATTCTTATTTTAAGATTTTATTTAAAAAGTAAGATTTTAATCTTTTAATTTTAATTTTAATT
Organism: Fusarium sp. DS 682; assembly: GCA_014764975.2. Taxonomy (NCBI): domain Eukaryota; kingdom Fungi; phylum Ascomycota; class Sordariomycetes; order Hypocreales; family Nectriaceae; genus Fusarium; species Fusarium sp. DS 682. The sequence goes on from JACYFE010004382.1 coordinate 2,691, forward strand.
TAAAGAGGTTAATATTAAGCCTTTAACTATAATAAATAGCCTTTTTATATAGAAATCTATTTTAAACTATAAGGAACCCAGTATATGGCGTACTATTATATAATATATAGCCGGATTCTATCTATTAAGGGTAATATTATAGTTAACACTTCTCTAAGATAGCTATCTATTTAAGGGCCAGAATAAGGCAAGAATACCAATAATAGTTACTATACCTTATACTCTTTATAACTTTAATAAGTTAATAATAAACGGTAGTAAATACTATAAGAGTCATGAGATAGAGTCGTGAGAATAATTACGATCGTTGAGACATTATAAGCTTTAACTATTAATGAATCTTATCCATTCCTTATCTATTTCCACTGCTACTCCCTCTTCCAACTCTTTGGACGTAGTAGACACTATCAATAAGAAAAGTAAACAAGTACAGCTACAACTTTCCCTTGTTCGCCTTTAAAGCTTGTAGAAAGCCTACTGTAATACTATCACGGACCCTTTCCTGCATCCACACAGGCAAACCACGGACCATTGAGGTCCAACCCAGAGAGCGTGGAACGGGCACTTGCGCTGCGTACCCTGATGTGAGTTGTCTAACAACAGCACCCGCAACGTCTTCTGTTTCAACATAGCGGCCAAGGGTGCCAGCCTTAAGAATCGGCTCAATCATTGGGGTGTTGACCCAAGTCGGATGAATGACACTATGTTCCTTCGTCAGCAAGTCTACTCCTCAGAGTGATCTTTAAGCTAATAGGTAGCTGGGAGATCCAACTTACGTCGCGCGTACCCCTGGGGCATTGTAGATATGCCTGAGCTCTTGTTTCAGACCCTCATGAAAGGCGAGCAGACCGACCTTGGTGGCGCCATAGTCAACGTTAGCAGCCTGGGTTAAGAATGAAGCCAAGCTGGCGATATTGACGATATGACCGTGATTATGGGTGAGCATGTCGGGAAGGAACTGTTGCGTCAGGAGGAAAGGTGCCTCGAGGTTAACGCTGACGAGCCTCTGAAGCTTTTCTGGAGTTACCGAGAGAATGGTTTCACCGTGTGCAATACCGGCGTTGTTTACCAGAGCTGTCGGGTGGCCATGGTCAGATCGGATGCGTTCTGCTACTGTAGCAATTGCATCTGCGTCTGAGAGATCAACCTTATAAAAGGGAGTCCTTGTGCCTATCCCAACTACCAGTCAGTTATTTTCCTTGAAACAAGAACAGGATTTCAAAAGGAGCTGAGGGATTGTAGCAACAGAGAACTTAGAGCTACATACCATTCTTGCCAGACGGCGGATTTATGTCTAGAATGATGACTTTGATGTTCTCGGCCTCTAACATCTGGACGATCTTGGCGCCTATGCCACTGCTACCACCGGTGACCACGACAAGTTCAGTGGCGGGATTCCATCTGTTGAGGGTGACGCCATGGTTGGCGCTTCTCCAAGACAGCCACCTGTTCAAGGGCGAGAGCAAGGCAAGAATGCCGACGACAGTCGCTACGCCTTGTGCTCTTTGCGACTTTGACAAGTTGATAACGAACGGTGGTAGATGCTGTGAGAGTCGCGAGATAGAGTCCATGCTGATAACTTGACTGGTGGGTATAAATGTTGAATTAGAGTGAGAGGATTCTGGATGACCTCTATGCCACTCTTTCAGTTGTGGACGTTTTTATACTTATTAGAGCGTGGGTACAACCCCATACCCCAGATACGTCTACTCCGGGACTTCCCCAGACAAGCGTGAGCTAAAGTGTCGGTACTTTGATCCCCCTGTGCCGTCGGCTTGGGAAAGCGGCTAAGGGGGATAATCTAGCCGAACCAATCGTACGGGTTGAGTCTCCCAATCCGGGCCCACTAAGTATTACCTCCGAGGTGAAATGGCCGTTTATTCGTTATTTTGCAAGAAATAGACACTTATGCTTGGCGATTGAGATATGTCCTCGGATATAATAAGCACGTGGTTGATTTACCTTGTCTTAAGGGTTGATTAACGCCTACTAAGATTGTGCCGGATACCTCGGAGAGGCCCATATCAAGTGTCATATATTTTCCATTATAAATGCCCAATGTCCCTCGTCTCATTTTGTTTCGAGTTAACAATAATTGATATCCAAAGTCGCCACGCTTATTTGACCCAGTTATACATACTATCAAACATGTCATCCGAACGAGCTGTCGAGTTTAAGACCTATGATGGTCTAAAGCTTCAAGGGACATTTTATGCTGCTGGAGAAAAACGGCCTTGTATTCTCATGACAACCGGCGTAAGTGTTTTAATTCCTATTTCGTCTTTATTGGATTGACTAACGACTAGTGATTTAGTTCAGTGGGGAAAGGTTTCAGTACCTGCCAGACTTTGCCCGGCGATTTCAAGCCGCCGGGTTTGGTGTACTGTTGTATGATAATCGGAACTTTGGTGAAAGTGAAGGTGTTCCCCGTAACGAGGTTGACCCCGATATGCAGGCAAGGGACTACTTTGACGCATTCAATTATGCCACTGCACTTGCTGAGGTTGATCCCAGTCGGATCGTGTATTGGGGCTCGAGCATGTCCGGTGGAAATGTTATCAAGGCTGCAGCTCTCAACAGCAACGTCGCTGCAGTCATCGCTCAAGTTCCCTTTGTTTCGGGCGACGGGCTATCTCGAGTTAGCCGGCAACCACCTGCGACCTTGGTCATGGAACGCGGAAATGCTGTGGCCACGGGAAAGCCTACCATGATCCCTACGTACCCCGAGCTGCGGGATGGCGCTGTCCACGATAATCCCGGTACGGTTCTTGGTGGCCCATCGGCTGTCAAGTTCATTGAGGAGATGGTTCGTCGCGGGTATTCCTGGGTTGAGACGGTGACGGCCCAGAGTGTGGCAAATTGCAGCCTTTCCGAGCCGCTTGCTTATGTTCACCGAATCTCTCCGACTCCGTTGCTTATGATCGTGGCAGATGATGATACCATCACTGACACGCGGTCTCAATTTGAAGCCTTTGAAAAGGCGCTTCAGCCTAAGAAGCTGCTTATCATGAAGGGCGAAGACCATTTCAGTGTCTATTTCGGAGAAGCCTTTGAGAGGAACATAGCCGGACAGATCGACTTCCTGAAAGAGACATTGGCCCTTTGATGATAGCTGTTGAGGGAAACTTAAACATGTAATGTAATGCTATCGGAGGCCCAAGATATTGAATACGTATAGCATAAATAAATACCTCGTGGCATTTCTTCCCGCCAGTCATAAAGGGCATTAGAGCTGAATTTGTGAAATCATTCTTGTTAGCGATATGGGCATTCGATTGATTGCGTGTATCGGAGTACGTACTCTATCCAGTTTGTGGGCCTATTAACCTCATGGGAAGAGAATTCAGGGTGATGAATGCACAAGATACGTGCACCAATGTTGGGAACGCGACAGCGCGTGACAGCAAAACCTTGATAAAGAATGCAAACAAAACGATGCCTCAGATCTGCGGGTCGAACTCCGCACTACAGCTACACTACTGCTAACTACTACTTTAAATCCTTCGGGTGCCTCGGCAACTGTGTGGATCCCGGAATCGGACATATCAAATCATAAATGCAGCGGAGCCGTTAGCATCCATTTCCCCTCAAATATCTATCCTCTTACAGAATCAAGAGTAATTCTTGGATCCGCCGGCAAATAGACGTTCCGCCATGGAAGACGCTTCCTTTGGAGCCTCGGCTTGGATAGACATGCCAAGTTCCAACTCGAATCGTAAGAGGGCAATGAAGGCGTGCCTGGCCTGTCGATCACGCAAGGTTAGATGCGACGTCTCGCTTGTTGCTCAGCCATGCACCAACTGCCGGCATCTGGGGAAGAATTGCCTAGTTGTCGGGAGGGCTACGCGTCTGTCAGTAAAGAGAGCCGCCGATTCTGTCCAATATACCTCATAGGTTGCTGACTACAGTATCGACGAGCAGAGCAACGAGAGGGGGACGTCACAGCCGCCGAGTACCGACTGACGCCTCAGAGAAACAAAACCTACAGCAGACGGTGGTAGAAGCAGGCTCTGAATCACAGAACAGGACAGAAGAACCCGCAAGTGACGTTCCTACTCACGAGGCGATTTGTCCTGAAAGCCTATTCGGCCCATCTCAATCCTGGGGTCCTTTCACCGCACAACCTGATCATGCATCAAGTGATGCGGGTCAGGAATCACCAAGAAGCAGTAACCCATCGATATCCCAGAATGGATCCCAAGCTCCGTCAGCGACCATGGTGGTCACGTACTCTCACTTTCGCTTTCTCACCATAAGCAACCTTCACAATATATCGGCATCAGATGTCAACTATCTCGAGTCTCAAGGTTGCCTTCATGTTCCTATGCGGCCAGTGCTGGATGATTTTGTTGAACAATATTTTCTCCACGTCCACCCAATGGCCCCCATCATCGACGAGGGTAACTTCTGGGACATGTATGCACAGAACCTCACAGATAAAGCCGAAAGAAGTCTCGATACCGTATCCCTTGTTCTTTTCCAGGCGATGCTCTTCAGTAGTTGCACGGTGTGTATTTCATGCGCTTGTAATACTAGATCATCTGAGGCCCTGAGTTTAAGGGGAAAAGTTACTAATACATCGCTTTGCTACCAGTTTGTTCCCTTCGACTGCATAAAAAAGCTTGGGTACGCGACTCTCCGTCAGGCCAGGGCGGAATTCTACAGGCGAGCAAAGGTAAGGGAAGCAAGGTGGTGTGATGTGCCAAGGAGAACGATGCTGATGTGTATGCCCAGCTTCTGTACGAGTTACACGCAGAAAGTGATCATTTGCCGCTTGCTCAGGCATCAATCCTACTCATGCTATGGTACCCTCCATTACATATGGTGTTGGTTCCTTGCCAGACCTGGTTAAGCCGTGCCGTGCAGCACGCCCGGTATTTGGATGCCGACGGACTTGCTGCGAGACCAGATGCGTCAACCAAGGGACAAGGGAGCCTCCGTCGTCTCTGGTGGTGCTGTGTTATTGCAGACCGAATCATGTCGCTGTCTGCCCGTTGCCGCCCGTTGATCAGTCATTCTACATTCAACTTTGGGTGTAGTACGGCTTTTCAAGCCTCAGATCTCCAAGATGAGGTTTATCGATCGAGCGTCTATAATCCTGCGAGCAAGAAGAGTCTGAATTGTCTCCTGGAGGTATCGACTAATTTCATGGTGATGCTAACTGACGTTCTCGAAATCGCCTTCCCGTTGAAGGATCTCTCTGTGGCTAAGCGAAACATCAATGTTGAAGAGTCTGCCAGAATCCTAGAATGTGAGAATGCTATGAATCGGTGGTTTAGTCATGCCTCAATGACATTTCCGCCTTTCGAGCAGCCAAATTCTGCCACGGAGAAAAAGCCAACTCTTCACAAATCTGTTAGACTACACATTGGAATTCTATACATTTATTACTAGTAAGTATCCCCTCCTCTTGCCCTAGGCCTTTTGTTTCTCTTGGCTGCTGCTTACCACGAAATAGTCATTCAAAAATCGCCTTACAGCACTGCAAACTATCTCAATACCTGAGGTCTGCCACCGGTCAGATAGGAGAGCCAACCGCGTTGCTCACAATTCGAGACAATTTGCAAGATGCAGTGTCAAGCATGTCACAATTATTCAGCAACCTGAACAGGCTTCGACTCGTACGGTGGTTGCCTGTCAGCGCGTAAGTCAGGATTGACGTAATAGGTGTATTTCGACGCTTGCTGATGTATCTTGCTGCAGAATTGGATGTATGGCAATACCACTTGCCCTCAGCGTTGTTACCGCCAAGCTGGAAACAGCCAATGCTACCTCTACACCAGCTCACTCTCCGGGTACCGGCTCGGAAAAGCACAGCCTGATAGTTTTCACAGAAGCCTTGAGCTCCTTCTATCCTCAATACGATGACGTCGAGCTGATAAAGGAAGCTGTTAGACAAGCAGCGGACCAAGTTGAGACTGTGTCCCAAGCGAATGGCCTGTGGGCCCCAAACTTAAGCTGGACGGAAATTCTCCTAAACAATCCCAGTTCATACCTCAGAATAGTTCTGTTGATTGATATATGTATCAATAAGGGGAGAGTTGCAGATGACCAAGACCTGCCTGAGTGGCTGTTATGTCGGGACAAAGTCAACAGCCCGGACGCCTTCCTGGATACATTGCACGAAAAAACCCTACAAGGGTTTTCTCCGAATTTGGGGAGGCTATTATTATCTCAAATAGCAGAGCTTGGAGAATAAACCATATCTCGTTGTGGAAGAGGGCTATGCTAATGGGCGTTGTGCCATGAAATGGCCCATATACAATATACATATGTACATACTGGCTTAGATTAGTCTTTAAGTTTTAGGATGAAATTACTCAGTATGCCTGCAGAAAACAGAATAATGATTTAATAGGATTAAGTTTAGGGAGTTTATAAAATAGTAATAAGGTTATAATACATACTAATAGCGATCTATAGAGGATAAGGAAAATATAGAGTTAGACTTTTAGAACTATTATCTTCCCCTCTAGCTTCGAAAACCCACATACGATTTCAGTAGGCCTGAACTGCCTCAATGTTTCAAACAATGCCAACATCTGCATTAATTATCTACTGACTTTCCATATTGATTTCGGGCAGACACAACTCTCTACTAGAGAGGCTGTGTTGGTCTTCAAGTTCCCCGGAATAGTCTCATATCCAGCTGCGTAAAGCCTGCTGCTCCTTTACTTGCCAAACTCTCCGTCTTCTCGTTCTTTATATCCAGCTTTAGCTCAGTAGGGCTAGATAATGCAAGTTTCTAATTACATTCTTGTTCCAGGACCTCGTTTAAGGAGCAAGACCTTGGTCTTTTAACTTTAGTCTTAACCTAAAGGGGCTAGTACTAAGCCTTCAACTGTAATAGGTAACCTTATTGTGTAGAAATATGTTTTAGACCATAAGGAACCCAGTATAACGGCGTACCGTTGCACGAAATAGTGTCTCTTGGATCTCTGAGATTGTTTTGAATCGAACGCGATCGCCGTTTTACCAATTAGGGGTCGTCTTTATGAACTCGTATACCACAGTTCATTGTTTTTTATCACGAGTTTTCTGAGGCCCAGTGGACACGAAGATTCCTACGGGCCTTTCATTGTGGCATGCCCAGAGTTCGACTTATAGTGCTTGCATTTAGTGGTGGTCTACTATCTTGGGCCCTGGGACAGCTGATGAACGTCAATATGCGTGCACCAGGATTACATCTCTTATCTAATAAATACTAGCAGTTTAAATTTGCTTATTGCGATTAAGTTAAAGTCAGGAATGTTATTATTTATCAGCCTGATTTAAATAACCCGAACCCTAAACTTTCCCAAACCCAACTGCATTATCCCCTCCACAATTCATTCTATGGCCCGTCAGCATCTGCTTACTACCCCGCGAGAACTGTGGGATCCCCATCCAGCCAGATGATGTTCGCCTTCCAAGTCTTCATCTTCCACAAATGGCCAACCTTGACCATGTCACAAACATACAAAGCCCCCGACGTGAGCTTAACGGAACTCGGATCTGCGCCCTGTCCAGGACGAAGGTGTTGAGCCAATGCCGAACATGTTGCCGTTGCTGTGCTGCTGCTCGAGATATTGATGCGCACGTTGGAGAGAAAATGGGTTGTTTGAAGCTTAGAGACACGGTCGAAGACTGCCGCCTTGAATTCTGCGATGCCGTGGGCGGTTGAGCCAGGCATCTCGGCGTCAATATCCTCGGTGATCGCTGACAGAAGGAGGGCCTCGTCGGCGTGGTCGAAAGAGAGAACGGCACGGTAGAGTGCGTCACCTATGGCCTCACGCTCTGTAATGCCACCCGTGAGCTGAGCTGGCAATGCGAAGGCCATGATGATAATGGAAGACACCTTGCAAAGAGGGAAGGAGCCTGAGAGAGTGTGAGATGGTGATTATCCAAGTGGTGACTTGTTGGGGTTTTTATAATTTATTAGCCCTTTCATTATTTCTTAGTAGAATTACTGCCAGAGAACTTATACCACAGAGATAACAAAGAGTAGATTGATGCGCACCAGGCTTATTCAGTACGTCAATCTGCACTCAGTTCGGCAACAAGTCCGTTAACTCCTATATCCGTTGAAGATGCAGCACATACTAAGTAAGAGCCAGAGCAGCAGTCAAGGAAAGAGCAATGCATTCCTGAGTTTAGGTCATGCCTTGGTGTACTCTGTAATATCCGATCCGATAATCCTGGTCGAAAATAATTGTCTGGGCGCCAAGCCTGTTTGCTTAATCAAAGCAGCCAAATTTATTACTGCAATGAAAAGGATCGGGACAATTAGGGCTAACTGGAATTCCGCCTAGTGCAAAATCCGGCTCGTATTGCTGACCCCGCAAGAGCTGCAGGATGTCGAAAAGAATTGATCATAAATAAGCTTAGGTAATACGTTGTCAGAATATCTCTTGGCAATGGCAGCCTAATCACAGTATGGATGGCATTTTTCTTATTGATGGATCATAAGATAGAGACAAATAAAAGAGATGCTCATCCTCCAACAATTGCTTAGGATATTACATTCTCCTAGCCATACCCAAAATGCCTTGTCCAACCCTCTTAACTGTGCCAATTGAGCTCATCGCCCGCATCATCGACCTTGTTGGCCCATCCACTCATTTAAACCTGGCCTGCGTATGCACGCATCTCTTCAAGGGCGCGAAAAAGGTTCTCTACCGTCGCCGGGAAGCCCATCGAAATTTCTCTATTACCTCAGACCTTGACCCCTCAAATATCCTTACCCTTCTTCGCAGCGTCTCTGGTATCACTAGTCCCATCGACGCCTGGCATGTCCAACATGCTAAGCTCTGGGGATCGAGGTAGGACTGGGCCGAATGGAGACCCTGGGTATTACGCAAAACAGTTAAGCAGGCTGGAATCCCAAGGCAAAGGCAACGACATGCCTTTCAGAAAACACCACGGTTAGAGTGGGTTATCCCCCCAGAGGAGCTAGCTCACTATTTGAAGATCATGCAGGAGGAACTTGGCTTACCAGAGGACTTGGTGGACTTAGCACGCCTCGAATTTGAGCGAGGCTGCGATAGTGTCATGCAGATGCTGCTTATTATTTTATATCCTCGGCTAGAAAGCCTAAAGTTCATATATAACCGACACGACAAGGTTGCAAGGTAAGAAAAGAATCATCTATACGAGTTGAGTTCATACATAATACTACACAGCCGCCAAAGTCTTCATTGGCTCACACTTGTTATGGGGAAAAGCTGGATTGAGAGCTCGTGGCCTCCAGGTCTTCAAAGCCTCCGCGATGTTGCCGTAGGCCTAACATCAGAGACATGTCTCGATGACGATGTTGTACATCCTTGGTACCCTCGTAGCTATTTCAGAGGCTTGATGAAACTTCCAAATATTAGATCCTTCTATTTTCGAGTGCTACGACCAAAGATCACTCCGCGATCGAGAATGACGACGATCTTGATGGGAACCGCCATCTTGGAAATGATGGAGCCGTTGACTCTTCAACCGCGATTAGCCTGCGATATGCAGCTGATGCTTTGCCAGCGTGATGTTCCACCGTCGAGAATCTGTATCTCAAAGACGATGGCGACTATAGACATTTTCAGGAGCTAGCCGCCGCACCGATCGCACTTAAATCATACACTATTCATGGTGGAGACATCGGCTTGGGCCGAATCAGCTACTTTGAGATACAACTAGAGTCTATGGTCCAAAAACAACTCGAATCGCTCGAAAGTATCATGGTCTATGATGCTTTCGAACTTCAAGGATATCGCTGTACACTTTATTAACTCGGCTATGAGATTGAAGTGCACGAATGCATATCGCTCCGCCAAATTCATGTCTAGATGAGTGATCTCTTGATATGTGCTTACTATCACTTTCCCTGGGAGGAGGGAGGGGAAAACCGAGAACTGGTAGAAGTCTGGAAATATGACAGCAAGTACCAAGAGTGCGTTGAATTTATCGCAGACTTGTTCCCTGCTTCCCTTGAGGTCCTCGTCCTGGGAAACTGCGTGGGGGTTACGTCAATGGAAATGGAGGAGGATATTTTAATACGCATCATAGTCTCAATAAAGCTTCCATCTTTGGAGGCCATCTTCATTGAGGTTCCAGATTATGAGGATAACATCTATCCGCTTACCAAATTGTAGGAGGTCGGCTTGGAAAATGGTGTTGATATCTGTGTTAAGACGAACCCACAAGAACAGCGACATCAGTTTCAGTTGCCCATGGCACCTCAACCTATCAGCTATCACTCGCGCTAAAATGTTCAACAATCTGAGTACGATCTGTTCAGTGGCAGTTGGGCAGAAGTCCCACGGGAAATTCAGGTTGATGAACAGGCTAGTGACGTGTCTGTCCACGATATGTTTGAAACTTTGGATGAGGATGTTGAAACAGATGATGACTGTGCTGACTTGCGTCGTGACTACTATGGTTAGAAAGAGTCCTTCATCTATTTATATTCATTTATAAGATGTATGGAGGGATGTAATGCTTTAATTTCAAGCTTGCACTGATACCAGACATGAGAAATACCCATATAGCTATCTACAGCTTACTAATCGACTAAGTATAAAAGTTGAGTTTTAGACCGAGTTGGGAGTTCCTTGGTTAACACCGATGGGTATCTATTAGAGAGCGGGCTGGGTCTACTATGTACAGTACGTCTTATTACACAGTTGGATTCTTGGGGAGATTACATGCTTGAGGTAAAAGTACCAAGAGTTAATGGATCGATGCTAGGAATGCATTATTCACTACTTTTACACATCTAGGACAGATATATCACTTGAATGCAAGCCCCGGGTATCATCTTGATATAGTTGCCCAGGTCTGCAGTGCCCTTTTGTGTGTTGTCTTGCGGTGGCCAATATCCCCAAAGTCATGTTTTCCCGTCCCAAACTTGGGCACGGCCTTGAAGGACCTCAACTTCGATCTTGCTCGAGACCTTCACGTGCCCGCCATGATAGAATGGCTCTCCGCGTCGTATATCCTTGGTGTCCTGAGACGAATTAGATTAAAGTCTTGGTAAGTTAAGTAGACGAACCTTTAAGAATTTTAGCATGGTTAAGCGGTGTACGGCAATGATATTTCTCCTCGAGCAGGTAGACACGAATGGTACACTGACCAGGTTCTTGTTGTTAGGCTGATTTTAGGCCGGGGAAATGATAGGCATCTACAAGGTCGGCGGATTATACATTACACGCTACGAGATTGCGCTGCCATCTTCCGCCATCGCTTTCAGTCTTGATGTATCTTGTTCGATTTTCTGCTGGTTCAATCTCTTCCTGTACAGCGCTTTCTCGCTCATAACTACCCAAGCATCTCATTGTCAACACTCCACTTGCTCAAGATGTATTAACTAAAGCTCTAGGGGAGCTTCACGCCAGCATTACAGAATCAACACTACTATTAATTCGCAGAATACTCACTACGCGAGAATTAACATTTCATCAAGTTAAGAATTTACTAATCTTTAAATTATATTTCAAACTGTAATCCCTAAATGTGAAGTTGAACCCTCAGACATACCTATAGTTAATAAGATACTCTATATAATAGTTAGTTCTTAACTATAAATAAACTAAACTATATTAAGTTTATTATTAGTAGATTATATAAAGTATAATATTAAGTATTGTTAAGTATTATATCTTTTAATAATAGATTTAATATAACGTGGTTGATAAGCATGCTGATAATCCAAGTATGCTGATCAAAAATCCCTCATCCTACATCTTAACCATTTGATCAATTAATTCTCAACCACTAAACATGCCTCAGCCATCAAATGAAGCTAGAATCCTTCTTGCACTTCAGGCCCTTCAAAATAACCCAAAGCTAAGCCTCCGACGCGCCACAAAAATATATGAAGTTGGCTTCGGTACTCTCCGTAACCGACAGAATGGCATTCAATCACGAGACGCGTGGGTGCCAAAGTCACGGAGACTGACTGATCTAGAGGAACAGATAATAGTTCAATTCCTCCTTGACCTAGATTCGCGAGGATTTCCTGCGCGACTGCGTTTTGTAGAAGAAATAGCCAATTCTCTGCTTGCCGACCGTGACGCATCACCTGTTGGCAAGCGTTGGGCTCATAACTTCGTCAAGCGACAACCAGAGCTAAAGACGCGTGTATTTCGGAGATATGACTACCAGAGAGCCAAGTGCGAAGATCCGACTATTATTCGTGGCTGGTTTAGGCTTGTACAGAATACAATTGTGAAGTATGGTATCCGATCAGATGATATCTGGAACTTTGATGAGACTGGCTTTATGATGGGCCTTATAATGGCCGGAATGGCAGTTACAGGCTCGGAAAGGCAAGGAAGACCAAAATCAGT
>JACYFE010004392.1:0-17343 GCA_014764975.2 Fusarium sp. DS 682
CTCCTGCGCGTCGACGGCAGAAGATGGAACGAACTCCGTCGTCTGCATGCTCAAATTAGAACTCAAGATGCAGCTGACGGCTCATCATATCTTGAAATGGGCCATACAAAAGTCATGTGCATCGTGACAGGTCCTTCGGAGCAACAGGTTCAAAGACGTGGTGGACAGCAAGCTCCTCGCGATGAGGCCGCGATCAACGTCAATGTTGTGATAGCAGGTTTCTCGAGCGTGGATCGAAAGAAGAGAGGGCGCAATGACAAGTAGGTTTTGCTATGATTTGGTTTGGAGTTGGTGCTAATGTTTTAGGCGCATACAAGAGATTGAAACGACGATTGCGAATGCGTTTACTTCGAATTTACATACACATTTGTTTCCTCACTCTTCGATCACTATTTCTCTTCACGTTCTATCACAAGATGGATCTCTTCTCGCCGCGCTACTCAACGCTACGACCCTCGCTCTCATTGACGCTGGTATTCCCATGACAGATTACATCGCAGCCTGCACAGCCGGTTCAACATCGACCTACGCCGCCGGTGACGACACAGCCGATCCTCTCCTCGATCTAAACAACCAAGAAGAGCAAGAATTGCCATTCTTGACCGTTGCGACACAAGGTGATAGCGATCAGGTCGCTGTACTCGTATGCGAGAGTCGTGTGCAAGTTAGCAGGTTGGAGGGTATGTTGGTGGTTGGCGTGGATGGATGTAAACAGGTCAAGCAATTTTTGGATCAGGTTGTTAAGGATAAGGGTGCTGAGATGGTAAAGGAGGGTGCAGTGGAGAAGAGTGATGCTATGGGGATGGATTTGGATGAATAGATGATACCAGGATTTTGCATTGGGTCATAAAAACATGGAGTTATTTGTTTGATCTGCTATATGACAGGTATGTCTTTGCTATCAAAGTTATAGTCACAGACTAATTGTAAGATTTAAAGAGAATACACTCTACAGCTCATCGTGCTTGTCCTCCTTGGTCTCGGGCTCAGCTTCAGACTCAGCGACAGTTTCAGCCTCGGGTTCAGGGTCAGTAGCCTGGGTAGACTTCTCCTCAGTCTTCTCAACGATGACACCCTCAGGAATCTTCTTCTTGGCACCCTCGCCCATGCGAATAGCGTCAATCCAGTTCTCAACGCTAGCGAGGCTAAAGTCGCCTTCGTACTGGCGCCACCAGTTTCGTCGGGTGTTAATAGCGATCAGGTTGACATCGTTCTTGAAACCAAGGGCCTTGGGAAGAGTGGAAGCTGCTTCGCTGTCGGTGGGGACTGCGATGATGGGGAAGGTCTTTCGGCCACCGTGGACGTACTTGGTGTTGAGGTGGGAAAGCGAGTCAACAGCCTTCTCCCCAGCTTCACCAGGAGTGAAGACAAGAACACAGGTGTGAGACTTGGGAGCGAGACACTCCTCGGCGAGCTTCTCCAGACTAGAGATAGTAGAGATAGGAATGATAGTCGGGACTGCCTCGGCAGCCTCAGTAGAAGACTCCTTTGACTCAACAGGCTCCTCCTTAGCAGCCTCAGTGGCCTTGCTCTTCTTGGCGCTCTTGGACTCGGCCTTCTTGGACTCGGCCTTCTTAGGCTTGGAGCTCTTGGTGCTGCCAGTAGCGTGAACAGGGTTAGGTTCTCCAGCCTGGGAGAGAAACTTGACCATGTCCTTCTTGACCATCTCACCATCGTAGACAATAGGATCCTTGCCTTCTCCAGGGATGAGAACAAGAGTAGGGAACTTCTCAATGCCAAACTTCTTAACCGCGGCGGTTTCCTTGTCACGGATCTGAGCCACAGAGATAACATCAAGAAAGTCAATGGCAATGCTTCGGATCAACGCGCTTGTCGTTCCCTTAGAAGTGAAGAGAATAGCCTTAGGCTTATCACCCTTAAGGAAAAAGTCAAGATCCTTGTCGCTCACACGAGTAACATGGTTGTTGATCTTGCTCATGACAGCTTCTTGAATAGCTCCGGCAGTTCGTTGACCCTGGTAGTCTTCAACAACAGGGTTACCAGTCTTCTTTCCAGGACGAACAATCTTGAGAGTTGGGAAGCCCTGAACACCCATGCCACCACAGAACTGCTTGTTGGACTCATCGTCGCAGTCAATGGCAGCAACTTGGGCAAGACCATCGAGGTTCTTGGCGGCTTTTTCGTAAGCGGGCTTGAGGTTCTGACAGTGACCGCACCAAGGAGCATAGAACTCGACGATCTATGATGTGTAAGTGACGATACTTGTTTAAGGGGACGAGAATGACTTACAGATGTGTAGTTGGACTTTGCAATAAGCTTATCATAGTTGCGGGCGTTGACTTGAAGAACAGGTGAGTTCTTGGTATAGATGGCAGCTTGAGCCTCTGGCAGAGCTGCAAGAACAGCTGTCAAGGTCACCAAGAGAGAGGTGGGGTTATGCATCATGATGTACAATAGCCTGCCAATACAATAGGATAAAAAGAAAGGACGATGTGTGATGGACTGATATAAAGAGAATCTCTTGTATATGACGCAAAAATGAAGTCTTTGTAGTCTGTTGGTCCTCGTCAAGAACAAAGTGGCATCTTCTGGAAAAGGAAAGGAAAAAGCCACGGTGACAGACACAGACCTTCACGAAAGTGAAGCCAGGGTCTCTGATTCGACGGTCGAGCTAAGGCCACTTGTGGCGTGAGCTGGTCGAATCCGGGGAACCATGTGGCGGTGCCCACTAAGCCCTTACCTTACGTCAATGGCCTAGGCAGACGGACAAGAGAGGGAGGAGTAGGTGGGGGTGGATGATCTCCAAGACAACTTTAACTAACTTGGAGTTGGCATTAATTTACGCCATCTTGACTCGAGCCTGAACCTTGGACGATTCTCCCTTTTACTCAGCCTAAGATTAGTCAAGGGCCTTCTGCAACTCGACCAACATGGCAGAACCTCTTCCGGCTGCGCTCAAAATCCCTGAAGTGAGCCGCTTCATCAATCGCGCAAATCAGCTGAGAAGCATCAAGCCCGCTATCGCATACTGGTGTAGGCAACACCCACAAGCCCTCTTGTGAACAGAATCACTGATAACATTACTTAGGTGAATACCATGCTGTCAATCAAATTGTCGGCAAGGGCCTTCACACTACCGATGACGATACCTTCGAGTTCACAAAGACCCTGATCGAGCGCCTCGAGGCCACAAAGACAGAACGCGCTGACGATGATGCGATTGTCGATAACGCTGCTGGACAGGCTTACGTTGAGCAATTCGCTCAACAGACGTTTGATCGTGCTGAGCGCACTCTTCGCGCAAACAAGGTGACGAGGTACATCAGAACAACTCCATGTACGGCTATGAGTGTGACTGACAAGGTCTAGACAAACCGCCGATACATTCGACGCTGCAGCAACATTCTTCGACCTCACCCGCGAATGGGGCGAGCCTGATCCCGAAGTCGTCAAGAAGATCAAATTCGCCAAATGGAACGCCGCTCGAATCCTCAAGGCCATCCGCGAAGGCAAGGATCCCAACGAGACGAATCCCAATGCCCCTGAGCCTGAACCCGAAGTCGCTCTCGATCCATCCGACCCTGATGTTCAAGCTCTTTCAGGCGTTCCCCGCGCTTCAGTTGAGGATGCACCAGATGCTGGAGAACCTCCTGGTGTTCCTACTTTCACGGATGCGCCTCCTAGAATTCCAGATGATCCTGGATATTTCCCTCCGCAACCTGAACACCAACCACAGGAGCCGTTCGTGCCTTCGCCCTTGAGTCAAAGTCCCACGCCAGGTGTATCTGGTGGTGGTCCTCCTCCGCCGCCACCTGTTGGCCTACCGCCTGCTGTATCTCCTGTGCCAGAGTCTCCAGCACAGCCTGCAACACAGATTCCTCCTCAGCCGTCACCTCAAATTCCAACTAAGCTTCCCTCGCATTTCGCTCCTCCGCCCCCACAGCCATTCACCCCTTCGGCGCCTCCATCCTGGACAACGACTCCAAGCGCTCCTCATCCTGCGGCTATAAATCCCCCACCTGTGATCCCCCAGGCGCCCGCTCCTCAACCTCCAGCGCCAGCACCAGCTCCTGTGCCTGCGCCTGTCCAGACTACCGGTTTCGCGACAGACCATCGGGATATCAATCAGGCGCAGAAGCATGCTAAGTGGGCGATATCAGCACTTAACTTTGAAGATGTTCCCACGGCGGTTCAGGAGCTGCGCAATGCACTCAGAATGCTTGGAGCCCAGTAGAGCAATTAGTTAGTGTTTTGGATTCACGAAGTATAGATGAGAACGATACCACGAGTTTAAATAGGATTGAACTGTCATAGTGATTCATTTCATGAGTAAGCTAAGAGTATATATGTCATCTGTGTATTGCCAGTATAAAAGCCACTTGTCATAAACCTCATTCAAACCAAAACCCCTTAATCGTGTAATCGTACACTCAGGCCAAAGCCAGCATGCTATGTTCCTCAAGTCCGGAAGCAGGGAATCCTCCAGGAAAACTTATTGGAACAGTATCAACTTCCTCATCATCGTCGGCGTCCGTCCATCCTCTCTCAGGTCCCCATTCAATAGCCAGGCCAGCTTCGTTCACGACACCCAGGAGGCCTTGCATCATGTCACCGGACTTCTTAACGCTTGGCCAACCGTCGAACTCGATGGTATGAACAGATGGCAAGGCATCCAAGACATCGGTGAGTAGATTTTGACTGAACGCCTCATAGAAACCGTCCGCACGACGGAAACCCTGGATGGATTTATCGCTAGGGTCGAACTCGACAAAAACCTTCAAGCATCCAACGTCGACACAATCGGCAAGCCCAAGCGCGGGGTTGACAACCCATCCTCTGGGCGGCGCACCCCATCCTGGTCCAAGGCGCAATTGCAGTGATGTAATGAATCGTCGCTGCTGCGGCTTCAGCCTAGCCAGCAGAGGCTTCTTGCTCTTGAAGTATTTTCCGGGATAAGTTGGGAACAAACGGAATGTCCTTGTGCTGTAGAAAGCAAAAGTCGCCTCATCATGAACCTGCCTGCAAACGCGCATAAGACCTAGTTTCTTATGTACGCGCTTATAATTCTGGGGACCGAGATCTAAAAGCGTATCGACATCATCGAAGAAGTATGTATAAATCTGAATGCGGACTTCGGCAGGTAGAGAGAGGAAATGGAATGGTGTTTTTGGGACTCGACGTTTAGGTCGGAGGGGAATGAGAGGTACGTCGAGAGTCAGGTCGGCGATATTGATCTTGTTGACATCTTCTTCTGTGACGGCGGAAGGCTCAGGGTTTGCGGGAGCGGGAGGTGCGCTTTTGGCTGACGGCATTACAATGCGTATTGAGCCAGCTGGACGAGAGGCTGAGCTCTTGCTCGATCTTCGTGCCATGGTGAGTGGTTGTGAAGATTAGGTGGCAGAGAGGAGAATTTCGACGATAAGGAAAATGGAGAGGCGTAGGTCAGGTATCTAGAGGCGATGAAAAGGGGCGCAGCTAATTGTCGAATCGTGAAGTGAAAGTGGTCTACTTTCGAGGAGTGAGGTTTGCCATGAGGATGGGTATCATGGTATAGAAACAATGGATGAGAGAGCACTTTAGAAGGCGGCGTCAATTGTAGTCTCGGGTAGCTAGTCGGAATAATCGGGGACTATTTAGTTAGTTAGATCGTGGCGAATAAGAGAAGATCTTTGTTGGAGAGAAATCTGAGGAACACTCTCGATATTAGAAGCGGAGTAAAAGCAGCGAGATGCAAGACCCAATCGAAATCAGAGTATCACTGACAGTTGTCGTCTTCATGGTTTGACAATGCCTCAACTTGAATGGGCCTTTCAGTGAACAAGGGTCATTACTGGGTATCATGGAGGGGTTCATGATCGGAGCGTGACCGGAGGTGATGTCCCGATTTCACGTGAGCGATAATTACAATATGACGCCATCGGTATATCAAAAGTCCGTGCAACTGTGCACGGCTAATCCACGGTGTCTTCCATCAAGAAGCTCCACTTTGTCAAGCAGAACCGTGCGATTTTTTTCCATGGCCAACGACACCATGCTATGGCGGAGTATCAGACCAACTTCGTCAAGCTGCACGTCAACACCCTAGGCCATTGAAGTTCGATCCTCCACCATCGACACCGCAAACAAATACTCCAATCCTAGTGGTTTACTCTCTATCACGCCGACATGCTATCCAGAGTAGCCCAGGCTTCGCGCTTGGGCTTGATGACAGCTCGTCTGTCACGGCCCGTCGCATCTCCTTCTCTCCGAACTCTTCCCGCCGTCGCTCCTCAATTTACCTCACCATGGCTCCGAACATACGCCAAGAAATCCTCCTCTCAACAATCTAAAGGCTCGAACCAGAAGCCTTCTCAGGCGCAAAACGATGCCAAAAATGCTAAAAAACCCGCCGAGAATGACGTTGACAAGGCTGGCGAGAAGCCGACCGAGGCTCCTAAGGAGGGGGAGCAAATACCTTTCGATAAGCTACCCGATCTGACACAGGGTATTCCTTCGACGCTATATGAGGAGATGGGTGGTGATAAGAAGAAGGATGAAAAGGCGCTGCAGGAGATGGAGCAGGCTGAATCTAGTGGTGGACGGGAGCGATCGGAATATGTTTCGACAACTGAGCGCAACCGCAAGTGGTGGACAAGATTCATGCTTATTGCGACGGCTGCCGGTGGCACCCTAAGCGTTCTATACATGGGTCGCAACTGGGAAGACACCATCGAAGCGGAGCGTCATGCTGATATTCCCAACGGTCCTGGTCTTGGTTTGTGGTGGAAGCGTGCCAAGGCCCGTTTGACCGAGTCCGTGACCTACTACCAAGAGCCTGCCTTCGAGAAGCTCCTCCCCGATCCCGATCCCTCATTCGAGCGCCCTTATACCCTTTGCCTGAGCTTGGACGACCTCCTCGTTCACAGCGAGTGGACTCGTGAACATGGCTGGAGAATTGCAAAACGACCTGGTGTGGACTACTTCATACGGTATCTTAGTCAGTACTATGAGCTGGTCCTGTTCACCTCTGTTCCGTTTGCTACTGGCGAACCTATCATGAGGAAGTTGGATCCTTTCCGATTAATCTTGTGGCCGCTCTACCGAGAGGCTACCAAGTTTGAGGATGGAGAGATCGTCAAGGTGAGCACCCTCTACGATACCGAGTAAATTTGCGCTAACAGTTTAGGACCTTTCCTACCTCAACCGTGACTTGAAGAAGGTTATAATCATCGACAGCAACCCTAAGCACGTCCGCAACCAACCCGAGAACGCCATCATCCTCAAACCTTGGAAGGGCGACCGAAACGATAAGGAGCTCGTTAACCTCATCCCCTTCCTCGAGTATATCCACACCATGCAATACGAGGACGTTCGAAAGGTCCTCAAGTCATTCGACGGCAAGCACATCCCAACTGAGTTCGCCCGTCGTGAAGCCATCGCCCGCAAAGAGTTCCAGGCCAAGCAACTCGCCCACAAGCAAAAGCACGGCTCTGGTGTCGGCGCCCTAGGAAACCTCCTCGGCCTCAACCCTAGTAACATGAGCATGATGGTCTCCCCCGACGGCGAACAGAACCCCGCCGAAGCTTTCGCACAGGGCAAGATGCTGCAAGACGTCGCCCGTGAGCGCGGTCAACGAAACTACATGGAACTCGAGAAGCAGATCCGCGAGAACGGAGAGAAGTGGCTCAAGGAAGAAGCCGCCATGATGGAGGCAGCCCAGAAGGAAGCTATGAGCAGCATGATGGGATCATTCTCCGGCATGTTCGGAGGCGGTAACCCACCCGAGAAGAAGGCCTAAGAGGATGCTCAGCGAGGTGGCAAAGCACATCTCCACTAATTAATGTCTTGTAATTTTTACGATAAGGGCCCGTTACAAATATCATACCTTCAGATTGGGAAGAGGTCTTATAGAAAAGCATGGGGGAATTGTCCTTGATGGTTTAGGGCATTGGTGTAAGAGTGAAGGAGGACTTTGTATATTAGGTGTATGTATGCTGGGGATGATTATGTAAAAATATGATGTTACAAGTAAAAGTTATGAGATTGAAGAATGAAGCCATTTCTGTGTTCTTTTGTTGCCGTGTTATCATCCCAACGTTATCCTCGTGACTTGCATTCGTCCCGTACTACTGATGGACTGTGATAAGGTTTAGCTTTACAGATTGCCGCCCGCATCCACGCCATTCCCGTCGAATACAAGATCTTCGAGTAGTCGCTCGGGAATATTCTAACGTGTGAGGCTTGGTATCTCGGAGTTAAAGTTAAAACTAGGCTTCCACTAATTACATATAAGTTCAGTCCAAGTTGATTTCGAGCCCTGAGCCCTGAACAAACACTCCTAAGTGATGTTATGGTCATGATTGATCAACGTAGCCTACGTGTTCCCTTTGCTTCTACACACTCCAGCCAGCATACCTCATAACTCTGGCTGGTAAGTTCCTGAGTCGAACCAGGGGCATTCGTCCAACGGGCTCAAGACACGAGATATAAGGTGTGTAATATGGTTTATTGCCTATGAAAGGCAGAAATGATTCCTTCCCATTCTCATCGCCCAGTGGCCAATGACCACATCCTTTTCCAACCTTGATCCAATATCCAACCAGCAGACAACACCTTTGACTCCCTCCTTTGAACACCCCAAACTCCAGTCCAGGCAAATCGCCAAACTCCCTCCGTGATGAGTTTTCCGAGTAACCTTATCAGACATGTCTTTGACAAGATTTTTAAGCGAGGAAGGCTCCCAAAGGAGCGCTGGCAGCGAGCAAGCAAGCTCACCGCTACCAAAGTTCATTCAGCGGTAGAATTACCACTTTGCAAGCATTAGCACAAATATTCACTAGTTTTAGAAACCAACTCATCCACTTACAGGCTCATTCTCCCAGTAGGTAGTACCTCGGGGGGATTCTTGTCGCAGGGGGTTCGCACCTCCCTTCCAGTTGGTACTCTTGAACTTGGGAGGAGGGCCGGACTTGCTCTCACGCGTGATGGTGTGAGGACCGCCGTCATAGGGCTTTTTCCTGTAATTCAGGCAATCAGCCCCATTCCGAACAATGTACTTCCCGTCAGGGGGGTTGGTGCGCCAGTTGAGATGATGAGTATGATACTCCTGCTTATCTCTTTCTTCGAACCTTTTAGAGCGGATGAATGGGCCACAACACATCTTGGAGGGTTGTGTTTAGAAGAGGATTTTGGTGGGTGGGTGGTTGTTTGTGATGATCAGAGAAAGAATGGGAGGGGAAAAAAAATAAAGGGGAGGGTGGTGGTAAGAGAGCGAGACTTTATAGACGACAGAATGGGACTGAGAACCTGGCTGAGGACAAACAGAGTTGACTATTGTCCTATTGCCGTGGACTGATGATGCGTCTGGTACCTTACGGAACCTTCATATTACCATGTTAACATCCAATTTCAATATACGATGAGAGCCTACTGTCACAAGACAGTATAGTTACTCAAGGCAAGACGATGGCCTATCAATTGAAAGCACATCCTCCTCCAGATTAACCACGTCTCACAACCAAAATCAGTATACCGTCCTCATTGGAGTCTCGTCTATATAATCTGTCGCCAGATCTTAGTATTGACTTTGATTGGTAGAATCGAACCGTAAAAAGTATCGCGGCAGTGACTTCTCATTGTCGCCCACTCATTATACTTCTGCACGTGAAATGCGCCTGTCGCGTCCCATGGAAAGAAACGTTTTCTTCGACCATCTTCCATAACAGTACCTGCGACGACAAAAGGACAGAGTTGTAATAAGCAGCAATCACATGTGTTGGCTTTGAAAAGGCCTATTCATGCTCGGAGCTCACGCCATCCCCCACCCCTCCTGACTTTCCCACCTTCAAACAGCTAACCTCTCAACTTCCATCTAATCCTTCTCTGAATTCAAGGAGTAAAATTTTTAGGTAAGATTGGATACTTAGCTAAAAAGTCTCCTAAGTTCATCCTAAACTTACCCAAGTATCTTTCTTACTTAGGCCTTCCAACCTCCCCTAACTGATATTCCCTCCGACTTCATCTCAATACTACCTCAGGAAAACATTTTCGCAATGTGTTTGTGCGACTTCCGCTCGAAAGAGGAAAAGATGAGAGCGAAATCAGAGCGCCCGATTTCCTACATGGGCCCATGGCGTCACAAGTACTACCCCGAGACTCCTCCCGACCATGCAGAGGATGTTTTCCGTGCAGACAGATACCAAAATCGCAATGCAAGGCATGCGTTGAAGAGCCAGAGAAACATCAAGGGTCTCGAGTAAGTGTTCCACTGATATTTAAATTAATGAGCAGTTGGCTAACACCATTCTAGACGATTCAAGGGATATCCCCTTCCGGGTGAATAGTTGCGACAAGTCAAGTCTACAGATGAGGCCTTGGAGATCTGTTGCGGGCGGTGGGTACGAAATGACTTGAGAATTATGTCGTCTTCCATCCGTCATTGCTGCTTCCTATTCACCTTCACAATCACCATCAGTCCGAAAACCCCTCAATACTCTCTACAAACAACTTAGCCACCAAAGCATGTACCTCTTTAACAGGATGATATGAATCAAAGAAAATATGCTTCCCGGGATCACTGCATAAATGTCGTGGAACACCCTCGCTCGTATAAACACCCGTGAGACACGCAGTCGGAGGATTAACGTAATCCTCATCAAAGCCATAAGCCTCGGGATCCGAAAAAACGGCATTGAACAAATCCTGCACGTCGACTACTGTGGTTTTGGCATATGCTGAGTATCCTGCTGCGATTTGCTCGAGACCTTTTGTCAAAGCGGGAACGTAGTCTTGGACGCTGGGGATGTTGTAGGTTGAGGAATTGTATGTTGCCGGGAAGGTCGTTGCGTTGAGATAATTCGCCAGAATAATGTTCTTTGCACCTGCGACTGAGTCAGAAAATAAGTGTTAAACTTGATCAGAGGTCTTACCGGCTTGAAATAATCTATTGACATTCTCGTTGATCAAACTCGTAACCTGTCCACCCGTAATGCTCGTATTGAAAAGAATATCATTGGCACCAATCCAATGAACAAAGATATCACCAGCCTGAGGTTTATCCCAAGACAAGAACGAAAGAACTTGATCTGCAGCAGAAGGCACAGGGATCGTCGACTCAGCACCTGTACCACCAGCAACGAAATCATTGTTGGTAGTCGCTCCACCAGTCGCGAGATTAATGAGCCCAAGACCAAGCTGCTTCGCAACTAAATCATTCCATTTCGGCCCATTCCTATTAGGAATTAGTATGCGAACTCAATTTGTAAGGAGAAAACTCACGAGAAAGAATGGTGATAGTACGCTGGATCAACAGGCCAAGTCCCATTGCTCACAACCCAAGACCCATTCCCATTATCACTGAAACTGTCACCAAAAACGACAAGTCTAGAGAACTTGGCAGGATGATCAACGGGGTACGCATGTGCCAAAAAGCTGCCATAAAGGCCAGTCAACAGAGCGCTGAACATTTTCATGGTTGTTGAATGGAAGTTAGCTCGGAATTATGTTGATAGAGATTGAAGGGATGGAGTCATAACCTCGGTAAAAAAGCCACCGACGATGGGATGTCTTGTATTCATATAAACAACATTTCTTCTGCCACAGTAGATGCCAAAAAAATCAAGAGATTTGATTGGCTATCTTCCCATCGGGCTTATTGCTGATGAATCCTACGATATTTTGTTATGTAGGTTTCCGTCCATACAAACGCCAGACGGCTTTGGCCGGGATGTTCGGCTGTGAGATTGTCGATGTTTTGTGTCGATCTCATAAGCACTACGGCGGGATAAATCCTATTATGATGCGCGAGTGATTGAATAAAGTTGAATTTATAATCGTCGAAGACATACTTCTCTGCTAACTAGTATTCTGCTTCCGCGGAACAAGATCCTTTAGCGTCGATCATAAGAAATTTCCATCACCCAGAAAACTAAACAACAAAGCCTCAGTCCGTTCATCCATAATCATATTCCCCGTATCAAAACTCTCCGGCGCAGTCGGTGTCCCAAAACCCTGCGCCATAGCCTTGGAACTCTCCCCAACCTTTTTACAAATATCAATCAACTTCTGCCTCATCTGGTTAAACATGGACGGTAGATATCTCGGCGGCGTCATGCTCGCCCCCTCGCTCATGGCACCTTCAATCTTGACAGCCAATCGTTCCAACGTTGATGTAAAATCGTGTATGCCCGTGACGAGGTTCGGATCCCAGAGGGTGGAGTGTGTAACCAATAGTCGGGAAAACATGTTTATGCAGTGGCCCATTTGGATCCAGTATGTGTAGGGCATCGAGAGGATTGTCGGGAATGTTAGGAGGAGGAAGTTTTCGATTACGGCTTTGACGGCGTTGAGGCATGATACGAGAAGATAGGAGCAGCGGAGGGCGTGCGGGGAGGGGTCGGATGTGTTGAGGAGGGTGGGGTCTGTTGGTTCGTGGAGACGTTCGTCGATGCCGATTTTGTAGAGGTATACTTGGAGCATGTGGAAGGACATGGTCAATGGTGCTGTTAACGTTAGTACCAAGTTTACAGGGCGTTCAAACGGTTGTACTACCTTGCAGACGAGATCCCTGGTGCAGTGTAGCTCCAAGATCTTGTACCTGTCGCTCCACATGCGACGTTGCCATAAATAGTGTATGCGAGATCTGTGCCTCGTTTCTATCCAAATCTTGGTACAGTGTTGCACTGATCGTGCTGGCAACGAGTTGGATCCTTACCAGTTGCACAAGGTAAGTGTCCCAAGGAGATTCCATGCCAACTTCAAGAATCGAACAGCTGTTGTTGATGGAAGGTCGTGAAGGCATTGCGACTATATCTTTGACACATATTCGCAGCCTGGGCAAAGTCAGCTCACATGACGAGAATGGTCAATGGTTGGGACTTACAAGGAATTCAACCAAAAGACTCCCAAGTGACATCTCCTTTCGTCGCTTGTTCTCACCGGTTGAGGTTCTTGATTCTTTGTGATTTCGTTCAAAACACCTGGTGCGGTTCTGGTGCCTGATGAAGGTTCTTTGTCGAGGCCGAGTTCAGTGACGAGTGACATAGCCATGTACATTAGATTGTTGAGCTGATGACCAAGAACCCAGTGTGTTTGATACCTGCAGATGTAAGTCTCCGAAAATGCCAACCGAGGATAGAAAACCCACCAAGCTAGGAAAACCAAAATGCCTTGGAGCAGCTGCAGATTCTTTTCCGCCAGCGTCCATATCCTCCTTCCAATCTCCTCACGGTACTTCTGAGCAAGTTCCTGTTGAACCTTAATATTCTCCTGACACGTTACCACCATAATCGCCATATACAACATCGGCCGTTCTTGGAATAACGTCTCCGGACTGTCATCCAGACCTATCCACACGAATGGGAAAAGTGGCATCATTTCTTGACGATAGGTCTCAAGCATTTTATAAGCTAGACGATGAGAGCCAGATGAAAGAGGAAACGAAAAGAGCGCGTGGATGGGTGATTGCGATTCTGGTGGTGTTTGTGAGCTTGAACTTGTAGCTGATGAGGCTTTCCTTGGATGAGTCGCTATTGTTATGGATGGCAGTGTGGTTGTAGATGAGGATGATAGGAGGTTTGCGACTGAATCAAACTTGGACTCTAGTCTTAGAAGATCACTAAGAAAGTCAGTCCACCGTAGCTGGTTAGGAACGAGCACACGAACTCTCGAGCATAAGTTCCTCCTTTCGAATGACTTCTCCGACTATGACTTCCTCTAGGCTGAGAATGACACTCCTTGTTCAACCGCTCACATCTATATACTATTAGCTCCATCATAACAACCTCAACTAGTGCAATAACTCACCTTGTACACCGCTTCTGTCCCAATACCATATCACATCTCACTTTGGCACTAGCACAGACCGTGCAAGCCTTGAGCCCTCTGAGTTTCGTGTCATTGGCGTCCATATTGAATTTGAGGTGATGATTATGAAGAGTTGATGGTTGAGCTTTGAAATTGACTGCAACTTTGGACGTCATCAAATGGGCTTATTCTCAGTGGCTATGCTGTGTCTTGGCGTGGCTGGCGCTTGATCCTTGGCGTGCTTGAATCCTTCGGCACTTAGGTGAGAACAGCCTAAAGAGGAAACTCGCATATGCTTTTCCGTATGTTACAATAAGTAATATCAATACTTAAGGGTGTTTGCTATGGTACAATTCACTGTTTTTAGTTATGCTATAGCTGAAAAACTTGCCCGTTAACCTTCTGGAGGGAGCTATTAGCAGTTGATCGTTCTAAATTTTACAGGGGAGGTGGGGTCTAAAACGAAAGCAAAGTGCTCTAGTATTTAGAGATTTTCATTTTATTTAATTAGTATGTACTAAGAGGCTATACTCTTATAACATTATTAATCTTAAAATGCAATACCGAAAATCTGCTAAGACTTGTGCTTTTAGTAAATAAAAGTATATAAGGTTATTTTAGGAAGTTGCTGTCTGAAATCCCCCTCCGCACAGGGTAAGTGGAGAGCGTATGACCTAAACCACTCTAGCGCTCCCTTAAACTCGGTGAATAGCCAACAAGCTAGGTTTCATTGAAACTTTTTGACATCAACCAACAGCATATAAACTTGACTGTGATTCATCACCTGAGCATGCCGGAGTTTTAGCTGATCCGACCCATGAAGATGCCTGCGATTACATAACTCTAGGTACCCAACTTTCAGTCCACGGTCGGCATCCAATCCAGCTTCAGACAACCAACGCTCATGATTTATGAGCACTATAGTGTCTGCCATCACAAAGCGGCCGAGGATCTTTGCGTACGCCAAATTTGATATCGATGCACTGATATCTCTCGCTACAAGGCTCAGAGGCCGATCGTGCACCGTCGATACGTCAACAAGGCCCAAAGCTGGTAGTACGCATTGGGCCATCTTTATCACTTTCGACGATGGCGTAGAATGGGTCTTCCGATCGCCACGTAGCGGATTAAGCACCATCATCACCGAAGAAACTGCCTGCAAGTTACTCGTCAGCGAAGCCGCGACTTTGAAGTACTTGAGGACCCTCGGCTCGTTCCCCATCCCGGAAGTCTACTCTGTTAGGTGAGCTCGCTCCGCTATAGAGTGTGCACACCAACCAAGGCCACGAGAAACTGATATGATAAAACAGTGGAGACAATAAAAATGAAATTGGAGTGCCTTATATCCTCATGAGTAAGGCCAGTGGTCGTCCATTATCTGAGTACGACTGGCTTGAGTTGTCTCGAGTAGAAGGGTATCCAATCTACCAACAACTTCTACCTCTGACGGACTCTGACAGAGAGAAGGTAATGCAACAGCTGGGGACTATCATGTCCCGTCTCTTATATACTCAGTTCGACAAGATCGGATCGCTCTCTGAAGACAGCCATGGCAACTATGTCGTTGGCGAATGTCTCAGCCCTTCACTCCTTTGGCAGCACAGGGATGAGCTGGAAGGTATAGATCGGGGCCCTTTTCAACAAGAGAGCCAGTATCTTCATTCTCTTATCTCAGCCTTCGTTACTCATGCTGAGGAGCTCCCACTCAAACCACATAGCTTCTTCGCACCAATCCCTGATCCCTTCGAGTATTCAACCTGGACTAGCTATAACCAGGCAGTAGAGCGATGGAGAAACTACTGCTCTATTGGTGACAAAGTCGAAGGAAACAAGAATCGCCTTTCTTTCTGTATTGCAGGCCAATTTCTGAACGAAATGGTTCCTCACCTAGCGTCAGCAAAATGGAAACTTTGTACTCTGCCACCCCGACCTTCACTTAGGCAATATCTTTGTTGATGAGGACTTCAACATCACCTCTATCATCGATTGGAGTTCGGCGTCATCCAGTCCTCTGGCGGAGCTACTTACTACTCCAGGACTTAATGGTTCCATTACACCTCCCAAACAGTCGCTCATTACTGCTTTCAGGACGGGCTTTTGCAATGGGGGCCAAGAATTGGGACCTGAGCAATGGGAAGGAACTGATAAAATGTGGCATTTTGTCCGGCTAGTCCGAATGCTTTCTACGCAAGACTATACTCACTTCAAGTCATTATATGGTCTTGTGCATGGGAGTGATTTAGATAATATTCCTCGACTGTTTCATGAGAGAAGCATGCAAGAGTCTGGCAAAGCCATTTTTGCCAAGTTGTGTGAAGAGGAACCTGATGAAGAAGAGGAGCAGGAAGGCAGTGACAATGATCCTTGGAAGAAATCTGCAGAATTCGCAGTTGCAAGAAAGCTCACGCTCATGTCAGAGATGAACCCCAACTTTGTTGCGGATAAGAGATTGTGGCAATGGATAGAGAATGCACTAAAGCCTACGGATAGCGAATCATCGGCTTGTTGTAACCTTGGCAATAGTCACGCAATGAAAAGAACGAAGGATGGATACATCATCTACTTATTTGACCACTTTACTACTCTATCTACTCAAACACAATCCACCAGCTAACAAAGGACAATTCGACTAACATATGTGACTCTTATCCTTGGAGATGGACAAATTCCGCTCCAACCTCCACTGTCTCGCCGGTTGAGTCCATTAGGATCTAGATATCATTAGAAGCATATCGAGGCACCCTGAATGTTTGAGTGGTCGTTAAGCTCGGCGTCGAAGAGTAAGGCGATGAAACTAATCCTTCAGCGAGTAGACGGTCATGCATACACTATCGGTCATTACCTCGTCTGGAAATTCCCGACCTGGGGACCTCTCAGCCTCGGCATCTGTTCAATTGGTCCGTTGAAGGGAACTCAATGGTCATATGATGATTACGACTGTTGGTCCTGTACTGCCTTTCGAGCAAGTGATTGCTTAATGATCGTCCTCGGATCAGCTGGAAAGCGTTACTGATTGAAGTTGATCTAGCGTCTCGTATACGATACTGCAGATATGGTATGATACATGAAGATAGACTTTTGTTATCGAAAACTTAAGAAGCGAACAGATAGAAACAAGCCCGAGACGATACTAGGCATAGTTTAAAAAGCAGAAGAGACTCCAAGACAGCACTGAACTCTTTACAAACCAACCTTTTATCATGGATAGGTTTATCATATACTTCAGGTGAGCGGATTGCCGAGACCTAACTTATGAGTTTCATGGCATGTCGCTTGTTTAATCCTGACTATAGGTAATAAAAGCGTTAGAAAGGCTCCTTAAAGCATCAAGGCCCCGAAAAAAGAAAGCAAGCCTAGAGGCAACTCCCAGCACAGTAACAATAATCGACGGAGGTGCAAGTCGAGAGGCTCAGTTGTTCGAATCGAAAATCTAACACGGCATGGGGTAAGAAATAAGACGAGCAAGATTCATGGAAAATCGGTAACATCCGTCACCCACAGACCGGCCACCCCCACAGACTGGCCACCTCGGCCAAAACACCAAAAACCCGATATCGTGATCAATTAATTAATTAACACAACACCACATTTTTTATATTA
>JACYFE010004394.1:0-17306 GCA_014764975.2 Fusarium sp. DS 682
GCCCCAGACGAAGGTGGCGGCCTCGCGGCCCGGGCCGGCGACGCGGTCCAGCACCGCCCGCGTCTCGTCCAGGTCCCGGTCCGCCTGCCCCGTCGACATGTACTCGACCACCTCGGGCTGCGTGCGCAGCGCGTGGTAGTCGGCCAGGTCCTCGTGCGACAGCGGCCGCAGCACCAGCCGCTCCGTCTCGATGCTGGCCCGCGGCGTCGCCAGCGGAAGTGTTGGCATCGTTGTCTTGACCCTGATCTTTGGCCCGGGGACATCCATGGCGTATGCGGCTCTGTATGGTTCTGCTCAAGTAAATGCTCGCATCGCAAACTCAATGCTATACCCAGTCACATGGCGATGCCCATTTTATCCCTCTGGAGCCCATGGGACGAGCAGTCTCGGGTTTGCCGTAATTGCACCGAGGCGACAATAGCCGTTTCGGGACATGAACCAGCCCCACCATGCCCATACCTGGAAATGGTAGTGTGAGTCATACCAGGGCCTCAGTAGGGTGGCGGGGTGTGTATTTCGTGTCTCGTGCTCGCAACATTTACAATCATGTTCTGTTTGTATGTGATTCTAGAAGGTTTCGCGCCCAAGAAGGGCTTTTTAAGCAGGGAATATGAAGACTGGACAGAAGCAGCTGGTGCTGGCTTGGAAAGCGGCAGACTTCATAAACTCAGAGGTACCTCTTCAAAGTATCTCTTTAGAAGGTAAGTAAAGTTTCTTATACCGAATATGTCGCAATTAAACAGCTTCCTATTCTAGAAATCTCTCCTATCTGTAGAGCCTCCCCTTCCTCGGCGGCTCGGCCTTATCGTGTTTCAAGCGTAGAACGATGCGGCCAACGTCGGCATTCGCCTTGACATTCTGCATCATGACCGAGATGCCCTTGAGGACGCGGAGGCGCTCGCTCTTGCTTATGCCGCTGTTAAGCTTGTGCTTAGGCAGGTGGAGGTATTTTGAGTTGCGGACTAAGGAGCTAGAGTAGCCCAGCACGTCGGGCGCGACAGTTATACTCTAGATGACGGCGCTGAAGCAACCGGCCAAGACCAGGAGCGCAATGTATATTAGACATCCAAGGAGGAATTTGCCCAGGCTTATGAAATTGCGAGAGGGCCCTTGAAGGCGTTTGATGTCTGGGATGGTATATCTTGTCCCTCCTGAGTTTTCGGAACCGCTATACATTTTAGGCGCATAAGTCACCCAATCCCTTGTTTCCTCGAACATTTTTAAAAATTTGACCTGATAATGCAGACGATTCGGGGGAGTTTTTTGACAGGCAATTTCCAGAACCTGACGAAGTTTTGTCGCTCTATGGCGCTACTAAAACTTACGGAGAACATGGAAAGCGTATTTGACCAAACTTTAGGCGGCTTTTTATCAGAGCAGGCTAAGAATAATGCCCATTTGCAGAACATGCATTTGCTGGAAATCATTTTTATATGAGGTTTCGTATGCGTAAGTACAGAGCAAAAGTGGCACATGTATTTGTTAGACAAGAGGAACAGGGTATTACAGCTCTTCTCACTTATCTTCTTTTATGTGGAAAGTCACTGAAACATAGATCTTATGATGGGAATCGAACGTGCCTCACGTTTTGGTCGTCAGTCCTGGTACTCTGCCAAAGAAACTTGCTATCTCACCATCCCTTCGCGCCATTTGACATTTTTTCATGGAAGTTCTGTTGGGCTTCGTCAGGCAGCATCCTTGGCTTGAAACGAATCCTTCTATTGGTTCATGCATGTACTTTCACATTTCAGATGACGGAAATGATATTGGACACCCCGCACCAGGATAACAACTTAATTTCTCCAGCCTACACTCCGATCTGGTAGATTCCATTGCATTTGCGCTAGCTCCTCGTTCCAGAGATGAGCGGTCACACAAACGGAACTTCGGCCGACGTTGGGGATATGGCCGTAATGGTTGACGGTTTAAACCTTGATGGCAAAAAAAAAAAAAAGCAGAAACCGTCTCTCAAAGAAGGCTTGCGCAGTTTTGACGAAGCAGCTGCGGCTCTATCAGAGCACGGGGCTAGCATTATCAACCTACTTAAGACCAGCGAGGTGTTCAGCAACGAAGATCTGGAGGCTATTTTCCTGGCGCGAACAAGGTCTCTTCAGCTTCGTAAGGTTGCACAATCGCTAAAAAACTCCGCATTCCAAGCTATTGTCAAGCATGTCATCTCCTTGGGAGACAAGGAGTTCTTCGGTGTCGACAAACTCCTGCAACACTTCGAGAAGCCCATAAATAATATCGCGGAGAACGTCGCCAGGGGATCCAAAAGCAAGGAAGTTCTACGGAAGGTCGCTGAGGAATGTTACCATCAGGCTGCAAGCCCTTCTGGTAAACTTGACCCTGATGAATACCCTGGTTTCAGTAAATGGCCAGATAAAGAGGAGAAAAGAGAAGATTGGATCAAATTCTGGCTCCAATCGCTCTGCAGGTGTCCCGACGGTCCAACGCTATTTCAGCCTCAGGAAGATTTCGTAATCAAAGACACCGCTAAAAGGCTTCCCAAGCACATGCCGCAATACTTGTTCCGGGCGTACGACACAACCAGTACTGGTGTCAACAGTGTCGACGTGATAGCTTCGATACTAAGTAAGGTTGACAAAGCAGATCGTCATAGGAATGACATTTTTGCGATGGAGTACCAAGAAGCTTCGGAAATGCTACACGGCCATTTAGACAAGGGCTTATTCAGCAGTTGGGAGAATGACAACCTTGTTTCGTGGAGCAGTTCTCTCATGTTTGTCATACAATACGCAAACTGGAGATTCTGCAACCCGTATGATGGGCCGCAAGATATTCACATATGTGCTGTCGATACAACGAAGTTCCCGCGGGGACAGTTCGCAAGAGACAAGTGGCTGCTTAAATCATTCGAAAATGCGCAATTTACCGACGAAGAATCTCGGTTACGCGATCTCCGATTCAATTCGATGAAGTATGACAACGGAGAGTACCTTTCTCAGGGAGTGCTACACCTTGATAGACGCTCGTGCACCTTATCACTAAAGGACCTGAAGAATGCCGGACTTTGGGATTTGTACGCAGCGTTTAACATAAACAACGCAGGATCCAATTCCCTAGTCAGGAATAAATGGTATGAATTTGTCGCGCTACTTCGCGGTTCATGGAAGAATGCAAAAGACACCACGACGCATGAGATAAAAAGTGCACTTAGGATTGCAGAAAAATGTTTTTCGGGCTTTGACCAGGATGACATTGCGTTATTGTTACTTTCGTTCCGCCAACGTAATATCCAGCCGGAAAGTTTATCATTCCAAGACCCTTTTTCAGATTTATTGCCTCCTCCATCGGTTAATGAGGCTGATGTCAAGGAACCTGCCGAGGTGGATCGATACTTGTCTTTGAGAGAGCGATTGTCACAATTACGCAAGGATTCAGGGGACCATGGCATGGGACTGTTTAAGCAGTTGTATAAGGTGGCGGATACAGAAGAAAGTCAGCTGGTTTGATCTGCGCAATGAGGTGAATAGCTGATTATACAAACTAGCATCTCAATGATCGGAACCTATTCTTGGGAAGTCTTGAGGGTAGCAGGAGGATTGGCCTTCACCCGCCTGAAGATTTCTTCCTTCAGCTCCTCATCACTCCACTGTCTGATTCCCAAGAAGTCGTTGTCGGTCTTTGGGAAGTAACCATTCCCCATTCCATAGCTCGCCCTAATCACAAAATCTCGCACCGAGATACGGTCTCTGATTCCTGCATTGTAACGTTTCCACGCAGCCTCGACAAGTACCTTCGTATCAACTTGTTCAACAGCAAACTCAGCGTCAGGAGCAGCCTCACGAGCGTAACTAAGAACCTTATTCTGTGTCATAACCACAGTGTGTATGTAGTACAGCTTGTTGACTGTTTCTTGAGGCTTCAAGAGCACTGCAGTAATGGCCTTGCCAATGTCATCAAGAGAAGTAGCAGACATCGGGATATCCCCACCGTCGGCAACACGAGTTGGTGCTCTACCAGAGAGGCCGACAAAAATGTCTTCATCGAGCACCCAGTCTAGAAACATGCCGGTGTGTATTCCCGTGTATGTGATCTCGCCCTTCTCAGCTTTTGCCAAAACATCGTTCAAAACGGGTAATTTGGTCTTCATGAATGGCATGTTGGCTATTTCAGGGTTATCGAGCGAAACACCGAAGAATGATGGAATCGCTCGGTAGATGCCAGCGTTGACAGCTGCTTGCATCGTAATCACGGATGCATCGTAGGCAAGGCGATTGAGAATGATCACTATCGCATCAAACCCACGACCTGCGAGGCTTGGCGTCAAAGTTTCGGCTGATGTGTAATCTGCTCCGATGACATCGACTTCTGGAGGGAGCTTTGCCGAAGACGGATCGCGAGTAAGCACGCTGACTTTGAGCCCGTTTTTGAGGAGATGTTTGATGGTCGATGGGCCGAGGCGTCCGGTACCCTTCCGCTGTCAGCATGGACTTCCTCTTCGAGGGGACAAACTTACCCCAGCTATCACAACGTTAGAGATAATTTTGGTTGCCATTTTGCTTTTGATATAACAATACGCAAAGGATGAAAGAAAAAGAGAATTTTGTGCATGATGATGGCCGTGCTGACAGCAGTAGTCGTACCAGGATTAGCCATGTTTTGACCTCAAATGTCAGCTGACGCACTGTTGACGGGATTAGCGGCTGAATTCTAATTTAATACATGCTTATGCTGTGCGTTTGAAAATATGCTTGACCGCAAGCTCTCTGGCAAATTCTTGCCCCAGAGGTAGTCTTTCGAGACAGGGGCCGACCCTTTCTTCGCCCAACGGATGGTGAATCTATGTAGCGGTGGCTTGGTGGCAGTTTTACAATCAGGTTCAGGATACTGCCAATGGGAGATCAGTGTTGAAGGTGACTACTGACCCCGGGGAGCAAAAGGACATCAACCCTTGGCCTTGTTGGATCTGCTCCTCAGCTCCTCCGCCTAGCCTTCAACAAATATTTTTTGTAGCTGAAACCGTATCTGATCGGAACTAATTCCATGTTAAGGCTCACATCATGCTGTCGACTGCACTCGTTGATCGGTCGAAGAAATTGAGTCTCCTGTTTCCTGTTGTTACATTTGATCGTGTCCATTCGATCCTGGGGAGGACTAAGATGCGTGGAGACTCGATATTTGTATGGTGTCCCAGATCGTAGAGGTTCGGGCTTGGAATTGTAGTCAACAGCTTCGAGGTCGGTCGGTGTCTCAGCTTCTGCTATTATATCCTGGTCAGCCACCAAGTCCACTAGCGATACAATAGTGGAATCTTTCCTGTTGGGACGCGGAATAGCGTAGGTTTCTTCTTCAATGGAATTGCGTGATACGGGTAGATCGAGTTCGTGTTGGTCGTAGTCCGCCAAGCATCGTCGAGGGCAAAGGCAGCCCAGGCCTCTTAATATCGTTACTGAAGACTTGACACGGCTTGCGACGATAGATAAGGCGGTCGGAGATTCAAATTTTCACGCAGGCGTATTGCGATTCCATCACAAGCAACCTCCGATTGCCACATATGTTCACCCACTTTGTGACCATTCCTTTTCTGCGTTCACCGTGACGAAGTCTGATTTGCCAAATGCGAGCCGGAACCAAAGTTATTTGGCAGTTGAGTAGCGCGTATCTTCCGTGGAAAGGTACAGAAAGAACCCTGATCTACAATCTTCTATCTCCCGCGCCAGTCATCTGGCATTCGGCGAAAGGCTTTTATCGTGATGACGAACAAGGAGACGTGGCACGTCCTCAGCACTCGATCAATTGAATTGCACAAAGTATCGCGACATTAGTTGGTCCCAAGCAAAGCCAAAGTCAAAGTCAAGATCTCCTATCCCATAAAGCTTGTTTCTTTCGACTATAAATGAAGCGACTCTCCCGTCCATCACTTGTAGAATCCCTCATCTGTATTCATCCTTTTCCTTTCCTGTCCCTTGTTCTTTTTTATTGTCTTGTTCTTCCTGTCTTTGCATCATTCATTTTATTTCTTTCTCCCCTTCCCGCCACGTCCGTTTCATCACGCAGCAAATGATCTCCATCATCAACAGTAGTCGTTTATCCGCAGCTGCGATTCAGCTTCAGCACAGCGTATGATACATCACTTGTACCAAGGAAAGAGAATTTTCTTCTTCACAACACCAGCAAACCGGTGAATGCAATGGAAAAAAAAAAAAAAAAAAAAAAAAAAAAAAATTCAAATCGAATCAACTGGACAAACCAGAGAAACGGCGAGGATAAATAAAAAATTGTGCCGCTGCTTACCTTCCTACTGGCCTGGGTATTAGCGCAAAGACTCCCAGAAATCAGCACTCGCGCCGGCATCCTGAACGCCCTTCTGCAAGACGGCGGGTTCGTGAACTGAACCTTGATACGCATGAGAAGAAAATAAAGGATGGTGATGATCAAGATTTCTATCTAGACTGAATCCTTAATACTGAATTATTTCGCAGGGCTTAAATACTACACATACGCACCAGACCGGGCAATGGAGAAGGCGTCACCACAGACTACATGCGTAAGCTCTCCACAAGGCCAGACCAATTGCAAAGAGCGTAATATTGGGACCCATGGCCCATCAAAGAAGCAAAGAACCCCAGAGAGCATCACCTGCGCCGAACTTAAACGTCGGCCCGCAAAATGGCCTGGACATTAGAAGCCCGAGATACGGCAACATGAACAGAAAGGATAATGATGAAGATGTCTATCTAGACTGAATTCTTATTACTCATCTTTTCACAGGGCTTCGATACTGATCTCTAGCCATATCCAGGAGACGCGAAGATGGAGCAGGCACAACAACAAGATTGTAAGGCCTTGAACTTAGCAAGGCAAGACCTAATGCAAGAGCGGAGGGTCCGACCATACCAGAAAGGACCTCAGAGTCCCCATCACCTACACCAGACGCTCAATCATATCTCACAAGACAAACTTATCGTTAGAACGAATGGTTTCAAGTACAAGATACGAGATGAAAAGAACCAACAAATGCAAAGAGATCATCAAAATAGAATCTTTTCCGCTGATATTCAACACAGGGCTTTGTCACATAGGCGCACGAACAAAGTGTAATGTACGAGGGGAGACAGATAACGTTCTCCAACAGGTCTCGGCTCTATGCTGGCTTGAACGTGTTTCTTCTTTGTAACTTGAAGTTGAATTCGTCCGGGAGCTGAATGTTGTTAAGATATCGAGTAGAACTACTAGATCCTATATCACACGATGATTATTTCATCCAGTTTGTCTTGTTCTTTATCTCTAAGAAAGCGTTCTAGAATCAGCCTCATCTGCGACTTATGTCTCCCCGGCCGAGTTGGAAACCCAGCACCTACTCTTCTGAACCGCGGAATAGGTTCACTTGGGCCTATTGTTGATTTCGAAGGTACCAAAATCAAGTAGCATGGACCATAAACATGATTGACTATATCTATTGACTCCTTTTCCAAGTAAAGGGGTATAAGAACCAGTTCTGATAACTTGTTGCGGTAGTCCATGAGACAACTTGTAGATAAGCCATACTTTGGGGGATCCCAATGCACTTCAATGTGGTGACGTGAACCTCCTTCAAGAAACAGCAAGCTTGTATTGTCTTTCACCTCACACGGATGTAATGTCATGGCAGACAGGTGTATCCAGCCACCAGTGACTTTTCCAAATGGACTTTCGATGCTTTCCAAGTCCACCCTTGCCTCTCTCAGAATTGCGAGATCTTTTGGTTCATGGTGGTAGTGATAATGAACTGGATAATTCACGGAAGCCCAGGACCAACTTGGTGCTGAATAAATGGTAGGGGTCTTTCGTTTTGGGTGTTGATCTGGGACATACCAGGTGAGATCACGGAAGAGATTTTCCTTCCATAATCCGGCAAGATACTCGCTGTTCAAGCCTTGCTGGGCAAATTCTAGAGACAGAAGGGCAGCTAAGCCACCCAAAGCTGGGAGCTTATCGCTTTCCATGGTTATATGCCTTTGGGTATATCTCGAAACTATAAAGTCCCAGCTAAACATGAGTAGTCTGTCGTCTTGGTCTCGTCCCTCACTTTTGGGTATAGTAAAGGGCAGCATCCATGCCACAGGTGCAGTATACCCCTCCTGTGCCTGGAAGCACGATTCGCATTCAAAATACGTTTGTGCTTGTGCGAAGTGCAATGTGCGGGTGGATAGATAGCGTTCCTGGAACGCCCAAGCCCGTGTCGATAATGGATCTTCGTCAAGATCTACAATGCGAGCCGAGGCACCCACGTGACTGTTAGGCATAGGAAAAACTGAAACACTTCCCGAAACATGACCTCCCCGAAAGGGGATTTCAGTATATAAAGGTTCCGGTCTGGGCCGTAAGAACCCTTCAGAACTGTTTTTGGACTTGGCAGCGGCGATAGTAAGATACGCGTTTCCATATACGTCGCACATTCGAGCTGACTCGCGAACCCAGTCCTCGTTGGAATCTTGAATAATACAGAGACTGTCAATCCATAGATAGGGTATCTTTAGTTTCCGAGCTACCCAGAACGCATCCTGGAATGTTCGTGGGAAATCTTCAACTGGAATTCCCTTGTAGAGCTGAGAGGCTGTATTTTTGTTCAGGGTAAAAGGCTGGACGGATCCCCAGCAATGACTGAGGGCGGCGTATCTTGTATCTGCAGGTATAGAAGTGCATAGAATGACCGTTTTCGTCTTTTTCTTATATTTTAGGAGCCTTGTGGGTAACAACTTGGAGACATGTTGATGTCCATGGTGGGATGAACACTCTGATAACCACTTTTTCATGAATCTAAGGCCAGGAGACGATTGCGGTGATTCTGGTATCTTACGTCTCTGAAAGATTGCCGATAGTGGATTTGCTACAGTTTTCATTAGTCAATGCAAACGCGGAGTGGTTTTGAATGCAAGGTCAGTAACTATGCTCACATTGATCAACAGCAAGGCCAATTGCTCCGAGAAGCGCATATATAGAGAACATCTCGTCTCTGTACGCCACAACCTGAATTCCCTGACCATTTTCTTGGCCACATAAGGCAAGCTTGTATGACGCTACATCGTATGGGCGAACCATTTTCTGTTCGAGTTGTTCAAATCCGCCCAGATTGGGGGTTATCGTATGGTTGACAACTCGACAAAAATCGCATGTTACAGCATTTTTCCGCAGACTTTCTAGTCCATCATGATACGATATGAGTGATTCTCCCGGTTTGTGATTGAATTGATCGCATGGCATGTAGTAGAAAGTGTGTTTGATTTCTTCAGAACCCTCAACTAAGCCATAGTGCTTGCTCATCCTATGACTCAAAATATCGCCAAGGTCGAGGTTGGAACAGAGATGACAAAGCATTTTGGTAGGAATAACATTCAGTTCTAAGAGAGTAGTTAATATGTCTGAAGATGTGAGCTATACGATGGTTGTATTGTCAGTATGCAATCAGGCTCCGAGTATGTGGAGAGGTTTTATGTTAAAGTCACGTGCTAGGACGATGAAGAAAGTGGAATTATTTGCTGACGAAGCATAATGGTTCTCTTCCGGGGGACGATAATCTAACATCAGGCTATGAAGTTCTGATGGGTAGAAAACTGTATTTATTACATAAAATCTATGATATTCCCAATGTTCTACCCCAATGGCAATTGGAGCCTAAGAGGCGTCGCAACTAAGTAAGCCTCGTAAGGCTGATTTCAACGGTGGGGCAAACATAAGCATAGATTATTCTTCAAGAACCACGCGAATTTTGAACTGCTTCTATTGTTGAATGGAGATTTCTGGATTTGACCCGGTCTTTCTTTCCGAAATTAGTCATGGCTAGCTCAAATAAATCTGATCGAGGTACCTCTACCGCGATCGAGTTTAACAACGCCCTCTACGAAACCCCCGCATTTGAACCAATACGATATACAGCAAACTACGCAAGAATGGCACAGGTATACATATCCTTCTATTTTAGAGTTTCTTATGCTTATAGCATACAGGCCGAGCTGAGTGCCTCTGAATATCAAAATCTCATGGCAGGGATGCAAGAGGCGGTTAAACTCT
Source organism: Fusarium sp. DS 682 (assembly GCA_014764975.2). NCBI lineage: Eukaryota > Fungi > Ascomycota > Sordariomycetes > Hypocreales > Nectriaceae > Fusarium > Fusarium sp. DS 682. The sequence continues at coordinate 10,018 of JACYFE010004394.1, forward strand.
TGCCTGAGAATATTACTCTAAAAGCTGAAGTGTGGCCGCCAGAAGCAGAAGAGATTAACCAAAGAATGGAAGAAATGTTGAAAGATTATGGTGAGCTTGCTGGATGTTTTAAAAGGTTTGCTCAGAGTGCGCAGGCAGCTCTTTTGATTCTTAAACGTCTGGGGTGATGTGGTGTAGGACTCAGGAGATATGGGGACTGGCTAGATTGGCAGCTCATGGCAGTAACGTTTATTCTCTAATTGATATTTTTAAGGCTTCTGTTATTTATGGTCTCGGTAGACGTTATTGAATGAGTGTCTAGCTGGAGTCGCAATAACTCTTTTATTGATAACAGGGATAGTAGGGCTTTCGTGTGGACTCTTATACTGACCTAACTACTTGTTTAAGTAGTAATCGATTGATGTACAATAGAAGCTTAAATTTGCCGGTGATGTTGGCTCTCCGCAAAGATTATTCCCATCTCTATGTATAAACGACTGAATTCGCATGAAAACGATGACCGCGACGATTTCAGATTTGCGGATGGCTGCCATCTCTGCAATAATTCTGCATTATTTTAAATGTAATTTTATACTACCTTTTAAAGTTGTACTCGTGTCCACAGTCTACGTTTTGATAAGATAGACAAGACTACTTTGCAAGCTGTTTCGGTTGTCTCGTCCAAGATTTGCTCGCCGAGTTATGCAAGGCATGACTGGTCATATATGTCACATACTTACGTACAAAAAAGGCATATTTGATATACTCCTAGATTTAAATCGCATTCTCTGCTGCATGACAATGTTACGTCTTGGTAGTGTTGGGTGTTGCAGTTAGAGAGACCGCTCCATGATTGAGTTCCGAACAGCTTTACTCAATTCTGTTGAGTAAGGAACCTAATTCTTTTGCTTCACCCTTTTTCCGCCTTGGCTTTAATCTAAACTTACTGCTCTTAATATTTGTTTTGATATGTGAGCAATTATTAATACTATTACTCATTTAGAGGTTTAGGTAGATAGTAAGGCAGGGGGGCAATTATAGAGGCCATAAAATAAGCCGAGTTTCAGTTAGTAATAGAATTATAAAATAATTATTTTATGTTTTCTCACTGCAATAATCCTAATGCATGCCTCATCAACTCTTCAACATCTCAAGGGATGTTCTTGATGGAACTGTGGCTGACCCCTGCACCGCCACACCAACCACCAACGTCAACCACCAGCCTCATCCAAAGCTCTCACCTCCAAACTGTCCTCAAGACCGCCTCCATCGCAACAAAATCTCCCTACCACCACCACAACCACCTCGCTCCCTCCCTCCTCGCAACACCATCACAATGTCAAACTACTACTCAACACAACAACCACAATACCCTCCAACCAGCGCCCCCAACGCCGCCCAGAACCTCCAGTTCTTCCCCTCCCAGTACACAAACCCAGCATCTTCAACACCCCAGCAGGCCGGTTACGGATACGGCAACCAGGGCGGTTATGGCGTTGGAACTCCCGCGCAAAACTTTGCGTCTCCCGGGTTTGGTGCGCAGGGCGTTAGTGGAAGGATGGGAGAGCAGGGCGGGTTGAGAACGGGCTGGGTTGCGGCTTTCTCGTCGGAGGGCTATGAAGGTGAACCGCCTTTGTTGGAGGAGCTGGGCGTTAACTTTGGGCATATTCAAGCAAAGGTATGTTTTCCCCCCAAATGTTTGGTGATGGCGCTGACGGATGGAAGACTCTCGCTGTGCTTAATCCCTTCCGACGCATCGACTCGCACATCATGGACGATTCCGACCTCGCAGGCCCCCTTATCTTCTTCCTCCTATTCGGCTTCATCCTCCTCTTCTCAGGCCAAGTCCACTTTGGCTACATCTACGGCCTCGCCGCCCTAGGCTCCATATCCCTGCACTTAATCCTCTCCCTCATGTCGCCCTCCGACGCCGGCGCACCGCAAGTCAACAGTTATCCCCAATACAGCAGCGATCCATCTGCGCCTCAGCAGCAACACGAGGAGCAGGGCGGCCACTTCTCCGCGACGTTGACATACCCCCGAAGCGCGAGCGTGTTGGGATATTGCCTTTTGCCGCTTGTGGCGACGAGTTTGTTCGGTATCGTCATGAGGATGGATACACCCGTTGGCATTGTCGCTACTACGGCGGCTATTCTTTGGTGCACTTATAGCGCGAGCGGGATGTTTTGCGCGGTGGGACAAATGAAGCGCATGCGAGGACTCGTTGCATATCCCCTTGCGTTGTTCTATGTTGGATTCGGTATCATGGGTATTTTCAGCAGCCGAGGAAGTGGAACATTCTCCAATGCTGCTGCTAAGCTCAACGCATAAATGGACTCAACACGATGGAGTTTCTACGTGGAACTTGATGCTGTACATGAAAACGCCCTCAAGGCGAAGATACGATGGAGGATGGTTGGCGTTCAGATGGCGAGACGCAAGTTACACAGGTTGGGACATGTTTCCCTTGTACTAGAATAATTACTTTTATATGTCACGATCAAAAAGAAGCAGAGACAGAAGTGTAGTTTAGCGTTGAGACTCTCAAAAAGCAAGTTTCAAGTATGCAAAGACATCGTAACCATCTATATATACCACAGCCAGCATGCAAAGCATCAAACAATATGCATCCACCTTGATCATGAAAACGTTCTTTTTTTACCGCATGCAGAATCCGCCCATCCGATTCATCATGCATCCGCCGGCGTTAAAGTACAAATGTCGAAAGCTGCCCTCGGCAGCGTGATTAAGTAGGGCTAATATGAGAAATTCCAGATCCATGAGCGTCCTCCGTTATTCATTGCTCGTGTAGGCTTAAGCACCGTTGGTCTTGACGCCATTTGTGGGAGCATCTTCTGCGATGCCGAAGAGGACAGAGTATTGACCGCCTGCGCCGGCTCCGATGATCTTCTTGCCGCGGATGGCGGTGTTGTCGATCAAGGTGGGAGTATGGATATCGTCGATCGTGCCTTGGCCGGTTTGGTAGTTGCTGGAGAAGCCCCAAGAGTAGACCTTGCCGTCAGAGGTGATGGCGAAGTTGTTGTCGGTACCGGCGGCGACGGCGACGATGTCCTTGACGTCTGCAAGTATCTGTTAGCAAGTGAATCAAGTGCGAAGTGGTGATTGTGACTTACCAGGCTGGACAGTAGGCTTGAAGAGAATGCGAGCGTTACCACGTTCATCATAGATGGTGTTGTCCTCTGACAGCTTGTCAAACTCAAAACCGACTTGGTAACCATCGACACGACCCCAGGTCAAGAGATCGCCCTTGTCAGAGCAAGCGAGAGAGTGGTGCTCGCCACCATCAATATCGGTAATGTTGTAGTCATCGAGGTATGTGAGCTTAGCAGGTCGAAGGATAACAGCATCGTCCTCGCCAGCATTCGACTCAACACCAATCTCGCCAAAGTTGTTAAGACCCCAACCGTAAACCTGACCATCTCTGTCAATAGCAAAGCTGTGATAAGAACCGCAAGCGATCTTGGCGATCTTGCCTCGAGGCAGACCAACACCCTGGGGAATGAGGGAGGACATCTTGTTGCGCTCGATGATACGTCGGCCGAGCTGGTTCTGCTGACCGCAGCCCCAAGCGACGACGTTACCCTTGTGGTCGAGAGCGAGAATGTGGTTGGAACCGGCAGCGAGGGCCTTGATGTTCTTGAGGTCGCGGATCATGAGGGGGGTAGACTGAACCTTGACGGTCTCTGAGAAGCCGAGAATGCCATCGCTGGATCGGAAGGTTCCCCAGCCGTAGACTCGCCCATCTTCTGTTAGGGCAAAACTGGCGCTGTCACTCGCGACAACCTGGACAAACTTTGTACCAGGAGCGAAATACTCATCGGAAACGGCAGTCGGTGTGCTCTCCTTGGGGTTAATACCAGTATCATCCTCATCTTCCGAGTCAGAGTCTTCTGACTTGTCCATGTCGCGAAGACCTCCCTCCCAGTTTGTATCTCTTCCAAGCGCGCCTTGATCGTTGACGCCCCATGTCAAGATCTTGTTATCGTGTGTCAACGCGACAGCGTGCATGCCACCGCAGGAAATCTGAACAACGCCGACGTTGGCGGCGGAGAGGTTATCATTGAGTCGGGGACGCTTGACATCGATGGGCTTCTTGTTGTTGACGCGCTTGCTTCCGAGACCAAGCTCACCGGATGAACCCTCGCCAAAGACGTAGACATTGAGGATTTGAGTGGGCGCGTCGTTGATCTTCTTTCCAATTTCAGGGAACTTGGACTTCTTCTTGGGCTCAGCCTTCTTTCCAGCAGGACGACCGGGTTTCTTGGCAGCAGGCTTCTCCTCTGCCTCTTCGGTCTTTGCTCGTGTTGTAGTCTTCGCCTTTGTAGCAGCGGCTTTGGTCTTTGCGGCGGGCTTGGCAGCGGGCTTTACGACGCGTTCTGTGGTCTTTGTCTTCTTGGTCTTGCGATCTTCTTCGGGTTCAGGCTCAGATACTTCATCGCGAGCCTTGCGCTTCTTTGTGGCGCCATTCGTAGTAGCAGGCTCAGCCTTCTTGGCAGCAGTTTTTGTTGACTTTGTATCTTTCTTAGCAGCAGCAGCAGTCGTAGCCTTCTTGGGCGCTGCGGTCTTGGTAGCAGCAGCTGCTTTGGCTCGTGGCGCCATCGCGTAGGATTTGTGATGTGATGATTTGTGTGTGACGCGCGACAGTGTGTTTTTTTCCTCAAGTAAGCAGCTTGGGAGTAGAGATAAAATTGCTGTTGATGTGCAAAGCTTGATGAAGTGATGGTGTTGATGATAGAATCAAGCTTTGGGGGGGGAGATGTCAAGAGCGCGACAATGAGAAAGTGGGTGGATTTTTTTTTTCGTTCCCTTTCAAACAAAAGAAAAGGTGATCTGACCGCGCTGGGGGCAGTGATCATTTGCGGGCTGACAGGGGGATGATGCCTGGATACGGTGTCACCGCCCGACAGCTGTCGCCCAATTTCAATTGCGCTAGTGGTTTTTGTGCCGGACAAATTTCCCAGTTACGAGCATGAGCTTTCAAAGGCGGTGAATCGAGAGCTGTCTGCTCATCTTATCTGTAGATACGCGATTCATTGTTGGCTTATTGATGATATGAGCGTTCCATTGTCAGAGCACAGACGCTGCAATAATAGTTCAATTATATGTTGCAACCCCATTGTCGTCTGATGTTGCAATTGACGCAATGAACATCTGATAGAAGTCTTTTGGACTGCACATTCATGGGATGATCAATTAAAGGTCGCCTCGACGCGTTTGCATTCGTGACCAAAACATCCTGCTTCGTCCGGCTTGCGAACGGACTGTAGTACAGACAATCATTATCAGTTCGTACCACACAAGCGCAAATCATTGTTCGTTGAATGAATATCATGAATATTGTTCATTTCGTATCTCTGGTATCTATCGCCTCGTCACCCAACCAGTACCGTACCGTAACCATTCCCAAACGCCATCATAATACAAATGCCATATTTTATTTTCTACCCCATTAAGCCGTATAACGTCGTCACCCAAATAGTAAATTTATTTCTTGGTAGTGAAATCGATCTCGTTGGCAGGGTTAAAGCCACCATCAGGAGCCTTCTCGCAAGTGCAGCCACCTGAATCATAATTAGCACCAGGTCGTCACAGAAACCAAGCCACATGTTCCACATACCAGCAGGACGAGATCCGCAAGCGCAAGTTGATCCAGAAGGTGTAGCGTTCTCGGTAGCAGCGCGATCGCATGTGCATTCACCGGCAGGACGAGCGCGGCATGAGCATCGAGGGCCGTTGACGGTGTTTTCGGTGGCGGCTTTGGAGCATGTGCATTGAAGAGCGGACTTTTGACCGCATGAGCAAGTGGCCTTTTGAGCTGTGATATTGTTAGGAGGGTTGTGAAGAGTAGGGATGATGTCACGTACCACAGGCGCACTCGACGTTGTCGCCGGATCGGCAGCAGGTAGCGGGAGCGTTGACGACCATTTTGACGGTTTGAAGTGTTATTGAGTTGTTGTGAAGAGTGGTTGAATGTGTGGTGAAGTAAGGAGAAGTTATTGGATTGCGAGATGCTTGTGATACTGAATCTTGGAAGCGGCTCTTGGTCTTATTTGTACTTGATGGCTTTCATTGAGCTTGACCCACTTCAACTAAAGCTTCACAGTTGCGGACCTGAGCGCTGGTAATCGCATTCATTTTGATTGGTCGAGAGCTGCTGACTCAGTGCTCCTGTCCAATGAGCGATTGCTTATTCTTTTCTTGCTTGACTTTGGCTTCCTAGAACATGCCATGCTGATACAGACCATGTCATGCGTCTGTCAGCTAACGAGCTAGATTGACTAACAAGCCTCAGCATTTTCGCTATGTCCGTCATTGGTCCTTGTCTCATTCATGGTATCGTAAGCGAAGACTCTACTTGTACCTGACAGATACAGACTGCAAGATTCGTCAATTACAGTTATCTATGGTCAAGTACATTTCTGATTAATGACCTAACTCTCAATCGTGATATACAACTAATGCCACGAATTAATTTTATTGATGCTTCCAAAGGTTCGCTTTGATCGCTCACTGATTGACAGACAATGCTTACACCGTGCCGCTGCCGTACATTGAAGAGGTCCGCTCTGTTGCCGGTCGGCTGTCTCCGGTTCGTCGCTAACTCATGTCGCTGGCCACAAATGATTAGAGACAGAAAATGCAAGCGAAGTAATGCTCTGTGCCGTTTATAGTAAACTCAACTTCAACCGTGAAGACTTGTGATTGCGATCATGATAAGGCGGGTTGCTAACTTGCAAATATCTGCTTGAATGCGGTTCCTGAACCACGAAACCTCACGCGAACAATCCAGAGCATAAAGGAGCAATGTCACAAAAATATATTTCTTAATCAAATGTCTGTTTTCTCCTTCCATAGCCAGATTACATATACTTGGGGAATAGTAGCAGCGCTGTCACAAAAGCTCAATTTAATAGCTGTAGGGTATGACACTCACTGCGACTTGCAACTTTGCTTGTCTTGATCTTTGTGAGCCAGTCATAGAGCCCGATTTTTAGAGATTAGTCATCGATCAACGGTCCTATAGTTTAGTGGTAATGACGTCGGATTTTGATACACTTCAGAAGCCTTCCGAAGACCCCGGTTCGAACCCGGGTAGGACCTCGCTTTTTGTCCATTCCACGTCTTGGACACATAAGTAATTCCAATGGTCATTGGAAATCGTACTGTCTTAGAACTTTTGTTTCCTCAATTTTGTTACCGTTCAAACACCGTGTACTGGTCGTCAGGAAGGATTGAGGCGATCACGAGGCCGATCTCGGTTGGTCTGGACCGATACTGTCTGTTCGGCC
>JACYFE010004414.1:0-11007 GCA_014764975.2 Fusarium sp. DS 682
CACCTTTACACCACAACTTTTCACTCTGCAGTTCTACAAAGCCATGTAAATATTATTGACATCTTGTTTCAAAATGGTACGGATCCGAACCGGGCAGATGACATAAAAATAACACCATTACATTCTGCGGCGGGTGTGGGCAATGCCGAGGTAATCAGATACCTCCTTGAGCACGGTGCAGATCCCAAAGCAAATGACGCCTGGAAGAGAACCCCGTATGAGATCGCGCTTCTGGCAGGCCAGGCAGATGCACTCTATCTGATAATGCAATATAGCATGAGTGGAAGATGATATGTTTCCATAGAGGAATCAGCATTTAGGTTTTCAAGTTAAATGTAGTTTTAATACAATTGCGAGCGAAATTGGCTTCCATGCACACACTCCTGGCATGTTTTACCCTGGAGGCTAGGTACATAGGAGTACACTTCGGTACACTGCTTACGCCAGTGACCAAAATTGGCCCATCGTTTAGCCTGGAAAAACAGCTTATTCTGGCTCTACCAAACGCTGACCATCCGCACCCCAAGTAGACCCAAGTAACCTCATGTAGTCTCTTTATGGGTCAGAACGGTCAACGCTGACATGGGTCCAAGTCCGTGCGAAACGCAACGGAGCGTACTTCCACCGATCGATTACGTCTGTGCCGCAGCCATTTTCCATCCTTCTTGAACTCATCGCCACGAACGGTTCTTTCCCGCGTTAACATATGGATAATGCCGTACCCTAAGTTTTTACGATAATGTTTTTTACCGTAGCTAGACCTACGGAACTACCTATTAAACTGGTTCACATTATTAACAAGGGATTTATCGCGCGCTACAAGACAATTAATTTCAGCTACATCGATGCAGCTAGCAGAGTCGCAGGCGAAGCAGCTTGCTGATACTGAAAATGAGGTTTTGGTGGCATTGGCCAAGCTGTAGCTCCAGGCCTGCCAACAGATGATCTTTGGTCACGTGATGAGAGACAAAAGAAAATGACACCTGTCCTTCTGGCTCACTACCTCACCAAATCATTGAGGTTGCCTAGCCCCCAACCTTCCTGACAAGCGCTTACTGACCAAACCATGGATGCAGATGGCAATTCCCTACAAGACTGTTTTAGTGATGGTGACCTCGAGGAGCAACTTACCGATGTCCCAGACCGACCGAGTCAGCAGCCGCAACGGGCGGGCCTATCCCAACCAAGCCAGCTCCGGCCTGTTCGACAGACGCTCCCTTTCTTGCCCTTGACTGAATGGGATCCAGATCAGCGATACGATGACCAGCCTCCCTCTTATATGCACTATGCGCTCAAGTGGAAGATAACCTTGAACAATAGAAACGTCGCCAAGCAAATTAAGGAAGATATCGTTTTAGCTCCAAGCGACTTCTGGGATCAGACCCTATTAGCGGAGCTAGAAAGATTAGTTGAGAAAACAAGATCTACGTAGTGACAAGCCCTGTAAGGCTGATGCAACCACGATCGTCATGTCTGTCACCGATCGATCCGAGCGAGATATAACTAAACGGTTTGATGAGTTGATATTGATTGGCTGGTCGTGGAAAGACAGCTGCAAGCATGGAGCCATCTAACCCGCAATTGGAGATCGCGTTTAATTATGTGGAGAGTGGCAAAACGGCCCCGCAACGCTGGACGTGGGGCTAGCGCTTATCAGCTGGCGGAACGGAACGCCCGGCTCGACGTAGAGTACGAGGCTTCGTGAATCGACAAAGCCCTTGCTAAAGAATTCGCTCACTCTTCATGCGTTTGGCACTTGTTGTTGGCTAGTAATACATATATCTGTGTTTATCTATCAACTGTCTAGTAATTGCCTAGTCATCCCTATTTTGGCCTATAGAGAAGTTTATAGGAGCGTGACTGATTCCGGCTTGAACACCTCTGTTATTGTTACCGAAGCTCATCGTATTAACGACCTGACCTTGGCCCTTCCTCATATCTTTGGATGCCGATTGTACGTTTTCGTTCAGAGCTCTGAGTAGTTTGAGAGACTGCTGCAAAACAATTTTCTCAGTCTCCACTTGGTCTTTGGCGCTTCTCTGTTCGGGATCTTCCTCGACTTCTTCTGACAACGCAAGCTGAAGCTCTTCCAGCCTAGCGCTCACCTCATCTAACTGCCTTTCAGTGGTCGAAACTGCTTTCGCAATCTCGGTCCCCTTAATCGACACCATCCTCATCATTTCTTCGATTGCGCTCGTCTGTTGAAGGGAACTATGGCTATCTTTCTGTTAGCACCGTAATACCCTGTGTTCACCAGCAGGTGCACTAACAGATTCGCAATGCTGACGACTGAAGTAAGCGTGCCTTTGCAGTTCTGGATCTGAGACGATGTCGATTTGATCTGTTCCTGTCTGAAGAGGCCGATTGCCGTTCGGTCGCGCCAAGATAGCTTTCCATCTTCGCCATGTCGAGTCCAATGATCGATGGCGGCTTGAAACTTGCCGCATGACTTTCTGCAGACGTTCATCCCGGTCTTAGATTGAGTGACCACAGGCTCACCCAGGGACCGCCACTGTTGATCAGATAGCTCTTGAATAGAGGTGATGGCTTGCTCGATCGTCAGCAGCTCTTCCCCAAGTGATGTGATCTCACTAGGCGCATCGGCAATGGCCTGGATGGTGCTCCGCAACTGCTGCGCGCATTGTAAAGTCGGCACGGCGACACCCACGACGCCAGCTGTGATGCTAAAAGGGTCCATCGTTGAAAGTCTAGCGATGCAGTAATACTGTACTGTAATAATACAGCAATGCTTTTCAGGATTTTTATCGTGATCAGCCTGGAGAGGGGTAATGTCAGCTGAGGCAGTAATCACGTGGGCCTAAAGCCACCGATAAACTCAGCGGGGTTCTGTCAGCTAGAAATGCCCATCTTGATGCTGCTGAATCATAGCAACGTCTAATAATCAAGCCGACCATGAGAAAACGTATTTCTTCTATAGTTTTTGGAGATGGAAATCATGGAGTGCAAGTGGGCTACAATTACGCACCGATCCGAGCGAACTTCAACCTTCCACCGGGTACGTTACCGCCAAGCTAGCGCTTCTTCGAGAGTGGATTCTACTGACATCCTCTCCAGAGCCGGTAGAACCGACCCCGCCCCCATTCGCGTCGATCCCCTTCCGTCGTGATCCTACATTCGTCGACCGCGGAGACATCCTCGACCAGATAGGCCGCCAATGCTCCGAGCCGGCCAGTCGCGTCGCTATAGTTGGTCTTGGTGGCATAGGGTATGTTTTTGAAAGCAAATGAATACCCTGGCAGGTTCTGATGGGGGAACAGGAAGTCCCAGCTAGCCATCGAGTTCGCTTACCGGTTTGCGGCCAGCTCGGCCGAAGCATGGGTATTTTGGGTCCATGCTAGCACGCAGGCCCGTGTCAGAGAAGGATTCAAGTCGATTGCCGACAAAGTCAAACTGATGGGTCGCAATCGTCCCGATGCCGACGTTCTCCAGCTTGTGTTCGACTGGTTTTCCAACGTACGAAACGGCAAATGGCTCTTGGTTCTCGATAGCGCCGACGACTCCGACGTGTTCCTTCGTAGCACCAGCGGAGGCAACGATTACGGGCGGAAGCTGGTGGAGTATCTGCCGCAAAGTGCCAATGGATCCATTCTCACCACCACACGTAACAGAGACCTAGCGTTCAGATTGACCGGCACCTCCCAGGCGATCCATGAGATTGGTCCCATGACACAGGAAGAGGCTCTGATGCTCCTAGAAAACAGACTCCGTACACTGTCGGATGCAAATGCTGCAGCTGACTTAGTGAGGTCGCTCGACCTTATTCCGCTTGCTATCAGCCAGGCTGCAGCCTACATCCAAATGCGGGCACCGCGAACCTCGCTTGTACAATATCTCAACGAGTTTCGTCAGAGCGAAAGCAAGAGGGTGAAGCTTCTCGGCCATGATGCCGCTGACCTGCGTCGAGATCTTCGCCAGGATGGAGGCGCGTCAAACGCCACATTTACGACATGGCAAGTGTCATTCGACCACATCCGCCACAAGAGACCATCAGCCGCGGATCTCCTTTCATTGATGAGCTTTTTCAATCGACAAGGGATCCCTGAGTCGCTCCTTGGGCCTGCTAAAGGCAGTTACAACGCTACACAACCGTTTAACCCTGCGAATATCACCGATTCGGATTCTGAAGGCAACGATGATGAGACCGAAAACGAATTCGAGGATGATGTAGCAATGCTACGGGACTATTGTCTTATCATGCTGAGCAAGGATGCAAATACATTCGAGATGCATGGGCTTGTGCAGCTATCGACGCGGGGATGGCTAAAAGCTCAGGGACTTCAGGACAAGTTTCTGGAGCGGTACATCACGGTGATAGCGAGTTCGTTTCCAACCGGGGACTACGAGAACTGGACAATATGTCGACCACTTTTCGCCCACGTTGAAGCAGCAGCCGAGTACCGGCCAAACGATGACAATCTACAGAGGATATGGTCAGGTCTTTTACACAACGGCGGGTGGTATGCGTGGTCACAAGGCAGATATGCCGTGGCAGAGCAGATGCTTTCTCAAGGGAGGAGAACTCGTGAAAAGCTGTTTGGAAAGGATCATGAGGCAACCCTGGAGAGTCTATCATTGCTTGCATCGATATACAGGGACCAAGGCCGATGGGAGGAAGCGGAGAAGCTAGAGGTGCAAGTAATGGAGACTCGCAAGGCGAAGCTTGGAGAAGATCATCCGGATACTCTGAGGAGCATCAACAATCTCTCATCGACATACAGGAAGCAAGGCCGATGGGAGGAAGCAGAGAAGCTAGGGGTACAGGTGATAGAGTCTCGCAAGGCGAAGCTCGGAGAAGACCATCCGGATACTCTGACGAGCATCAACAATCTCGCATCGACATACTGCGACCAAGGCCGATGGAAGGAAGCGGAGAAGTTATTTATGCGAGTAATGGAGACTCGCAAGGCAAAGATTGGAGAAGATCATCCGGATACTTTGAGGAGCATGAACAATCTCGCATTAACATACATGAAGCAAGGCCAATGGGAGGAAGCAGAGAAGCTACAGATGCGAGTAATAGAGACTTCTAAGGCGAAGCTTGGAGAAGATCACCCAAATACACTGACGAGCATGAATAATCTCGCATTGATATATATGTACCAAGGCCGATGGAAGGAAGCAGAGAAGCTACAGATGCAGGTGATGGAGACTCGCAAGGCGAAGCTTGGAGAAGATCATCCGGATACTCTGAGGAGCATGGAAAACCTCGCTTTCACATGGAAAAGTCAAGGTCAACATGAAGTGGCGCTATACATGCTGGAAAGCTGCGTGCAGCGGCAGCGACAAGTTCTTGGCCTAAGTCATCCGCTTACTAAGATATCTCTGTCTACTTTGGACCGGTGGATTAATAATTAGATACTTTCTTCTATTCCCCTAATTCTTAAGGCCTCTAGGTTTCGAAATAGGCATTTGCGAAAAATAAAACATTTTTGACATGATATGTTGATGCATCGCGGGGAAAGGTTGACAATTTTACTGGTTTGTTTCTGTTAAGCTTAGATGTCTACATATAATTCGATAGTCATAAGTAAAACCTGTTCTGATAGCAATCATCTTTGCTATGACTCTCGAACTTCGGCAGAAATAAGGCCCATTTCTGATTAGGTGCAATGTGCTAAGAGCTATGAAACCGCACTGTCTTCTTGTGGTCCGAGCGCTTCTATTCATGAAACAGTTCCATCCGGATGAAGCCAATTTCGCTCGCGATTGTATATAATTTACTGTCTAAAGAATACAGAAATAAGAATTTGCTTCTTAAGAGAAGTAACTACAGAATAGAATAAATCCTTAAGGATATTTAAGGGTAGATATATAACTTAGTTATATAAAATTAAGTTAGTATTATCTAGAATTTGTTAAAGATCAAGGAAGCCTTTAAGAAGCTGTAGGAGTAAGGATTAATATATACCTAAAACTAATTTCTCTAGTAATCTTCCTCTAGCATTAAAAAAGAATAATATAGTAAGAGCTTTTATTAGTATATCTATCTTCTTTATCTGTATATAAATAAACTTTATAATAATTAATTTACTAGCATCTAGCTTACCTTAAATCTAAAGAAAACTATAGTATTATATCTGCTTCTCTAGATTAAGTTATTTTAGGTAGTTAGGGTATTTAAGGAACTAGCAGTAGGTCTTAAAATAGGCAGTTTTAATTGTAGTCTTATGTAAATTGATTTAATTAAATTTAAGAGACTTTAGTAGCTGTTATTAATGATTACTAAGAGCTCCTTACTTAGCTATAATAATAAGTTAGTTTCTTTTACTTTAGTAGTTATAGGTTAAAGAGCCGATATATTAGGATAGGCGTTAGGATAAGACCCTCTTAATGCATTACCGGCTGCTAGGAGGGCCTTTAGAAATTCTCTTGCATATGCAGCAGTAACCGCCGCTATATATCTTTACTAATCTTTAGCTTTATAAGAATCTAAATAATTATATATACCTTAAATTAGAAGATAGAGGAGGATATCTATTAGCCCTATAGCCTTTATCTTAAAGTAAAGAATATCTAATTCTTAAGTAAGTTTATTATAGGTAATTATATCCTTTATAACTTAATTACTAAAGGCAATTCTACTATAATAGACTTTTAATTTATAAGATCTTTATATCTCTTATTCCTCTAGCTATAACTAATTATAGGTTTTGCAATTTACTATTAAAGGGTTATACTTATATAATACTTAAAATAGATTATTAGGTGCATTTAGATGGCAGTAATTTAAATATTCCTGCATTCTTTCCTAAAGGATGGCCGGAACCCAAGAAGGGTATATTTTATACTTGGCTCGTAGGTTTATTACGGCCGTGCGAAGGCAGTACTCAGGGATCTTAGGGATGGCTGTTCGCTTGATAAAACAAAAATGGGTTACCCCTAGAAGACTGTTGAGGCTTATACTTCAACATCGCTAAATCTTACCAACAGCCAGAACCCTCCCAAAATCATACTGCATAATCCTTATCCCTATAATAATATCGCCTAAGCGAATATCTACCTTACTAGGTGCTCTACCGCCAATACTAACTATTAACCCTTGGCAAATTAATGGAAAGGTATAGGTTAAGTTAGTTAGTATTTATGCGGCATTATTATTCCTATATTAGTTATAAGGTAGGTATATAATAATAATATTGTGATTCTTAATGCTTTTAAGCATATAGGCATTATTATTATTAAAATACCTTAGTAGTTAGCTATATATCTTATCTATTATAGCTAGAGCAGTAACTATCTTAAAGTAAAGCATATAAATCTAGGCTATAGTATAGTAATTATATAGCAGGATATTCTTTATACTTATATAAGATATCTTCCATTACTTTAGGGGTTAAGGATAGCCTCTTTTATTACAGTTATATAATAAAGCAAGGTTTATATTAATAGAATTGCTCTTAGGGTGCAGCTATAACTAATATAGTAAACCTGGCTATATAGCAAGGTAAAAGGGGATACTATCTTAATGCTTAGTAAGATAGTCGTTTTATTTAAGGTTAGTAATGCATAAGGAAAAGATAGTAAGGGTATAAAGGCTAAGATTAGGCTATATTAAAGGACTTATTAAATTTATGTAACTTTTATACTGCCACCGCCTTATCAGCTTATTGTAGTAGCTATACCTACTATGCTTAAGTTGTAAGCTATAAAGTCTAGTCTAAATTGATTACAGAATTATTTTAATTATGAAAGTCAATTAGGCGATATATATTTCAAGCTAGAGCAGAACTAGCCCTGCTTGTAACGTAAACACGAACTAAGCCTTCAGGTTATCACCTGTAAGGATGTTACCTTATATACTGATGTGGAAGGCAGTCCGATCACTTTGTGATCGAACTGGTTGATCTTTTGGTCTATTGGCTCAATTGGCACCTTCCCCAATAGTGTTACATCACCATGTAGCTCCAAATATAAATTTCTAACTTAATTAGCTATTAATTTAACTAATATATGTATCAAAGCAACGCCCTAGTTCTGCCATTTAATATCTTATATACCAACCACGCGCAGCCTTAACCACAACGAGGCGCTCCCTCATTGAGTCCATCAGCCTGCAAATCGTTGATTGGGGATAGCCTCCCACGCCAGATTCGCGCATCTTACAAATTCAGCTCGATCAGCCTCGCTGTCCTTTATATTACGTAGATATGGAAATAGTATCTTTAAGCCCCGTTTTAGCAGATTCCAAAGATTCTCAATTGGGATTAGATCTGGGGAATTTGGAGGCCATTCCAGCAGGTTAATTATATGTACAAGGAGGAACCTAGCAGTATCTTCTAATATATGTATGCTTGTATTATCTTATTAGAACCATCTATTTCCATCGTATAGGGATAGGGGGCTATCGCAAAGGGAAATCATATAACTCCAAGCTAAATAACCGTTCTTTTTGGATACTCAAACGCAGTTTATTAAAATTAATGACATACGACCTGTTCTCCGGATTCCTTCCCAGTACATCTGTAAAATTCGACGTTTTATATAATCCTGCTTTTTCACAAGCCCTAAATTGTAGTTTCCATATACTGCCCGGAACAGGAAGGGGGTAGGGTTATTAGGTGAATTGTTAATAGAGGACTCGTCAGAGCAAATAATCTAATTCTATAGTTAGCTCGACTGGTATTATAGCTTTAAACAGTCATAATTCAGCCAATTCATCGACTCTAGGGAGCCATTTCCGTACAAATTGACGCCTCTCAGTAGCCTATTCAGGGTGTATATTCGGTTCTTTTCATTACATTCCATTTGAGAAATGTAGTGCGTTTCTATTGGAGAAAATATGGGGCAAAGATACTAGATGGTGATTGGTCAAAACAAGGAAACGCAATGCGTGTCTGATGATAATTCTTGAGTAGAGTCCTCTCCGTTGTAAAAAATTCACTAGATCATTTTTCTTCCTTATACCATCCAAGCAATTTCATCAGCCTACTGTCCTGCGGCCCTATATGAACATATAGCCCCATTCCACATCCGGTCTTAGCACGTCCTATATTTTACTATACCTCGATAAAGGTCTTTTGGACCTCACGCCCCGCCCCTCCGGCCCCCTGGGGCTAAACAACAAACTAAAACATACTAGTTATACTAGTGCGATTACCTGACCAGCAACTCCAAGAGCCTGGACAAGGGTCTCAACAATAGAGCCAATATCCAGACCCACCCGCGCATTCGTGTGTAGGTCCGGTTTAGCAGCCGCAACAGCCCTCCAATTCCTAGCCAACTCGGCCCTATCTGATTCCTCTTTGAAGTTATCCTGTCGGCTTCCGCTTCCGAAAGTGCCGGAGATGTGACCTGAATGGCCCACTGACCATGGCTGGTTATCCGCATCCACAAAAACACAAGCCACGCCGTAGTTGTAGTCGACGAGTCCCGAGTCGTGGAACCCTCCCGAGAATGTCGTGTGGCCGCCAGAAGTGACGGTCAAATTCACCCCACCGCCGGCAGCGACTCCTTCAGGGAAAACAATATTGATAGCCCCCCATGAAAGTTCGGACGGAAGTGCCCCTGATATGACGTGGGCACCCGTGCTGGGTGACCAGTAGATGGATCCGCCGTTGCTGAAGTCGTTGTAACGTCCGCCGTGATCACCAGCGGTTGACTCATCCGTTATGGGATACCCCAGCACACCAGATTCTCCACCAGTGGATTTCCACTTCAGAAAAATCTGGCCGTAGATCAAGAATGCGCCAAGGCTTGGCGTCCAGTATATAGAGCCGGTCCAGTTGCCATCCATTGCAAAGTCGTTGAAACGACACTTGCCGTCCGGAGTCGAAGCCTCATCGGTGATCGGGTACCCGAGGTTACTCCCCTCGCCACCAATTGATTTCCACTTTAGCCAGATCTGACCATAGATCAAATGGGCTCCTTGACTTGGAGTCCAGTAAATAGATCCAGTGGGGTTGCCGTTGATTGCAAAGTCGTTGAAGCGGCACTTCCCATCGGGGGTCGAAGTTTCATCAGTGATCGGGTAGCCGAGATTGCTTGTTTCTCTGCCAATGGATCTCCATTTCAACCAGATGACTCCGTAGATAAGGAAGGCCCCATTGCTCGCAGTCCAGTAGATTGATCCGGTGTCACTGCCGTTGATGGCGAAGTCGTTGAAACGGCCCTTCCCGTCTTGAGTGGAGGTTTCATCCGTCTTTGGGTAACCCAAATTGCTGTTTGGTCCTCCCACTGAAATCCATTTCCGATAGATCTCGCCGTAAATGGCATGTGCTCCCTCAGTGCTGGTCCAATAAATGGAGCCGCCACTGTAATCAATATGGTACCCAAGCGTGCCACCGATCCCAGTATCTTGAGCAAGGCCAGTCGTTGCACGACCGAGGAATCCTGCGTCACCGCCGAGTTCTCTGTGCTTTGCCTCGATTGCTTGGGACGCCATGTTAGTAGCAAATATTCCAACCGGCAAAAAAAAAACAGCTTGGGTGGGGTAAGTAACACAAATTAATGGAAGAGTACAAGCTCAAAACAGCTAAGAAATTCCAATAAAAGATTTCAAAGGTTTTCCTAGGATTTACTTGGACTTCCAAAGAGGAGAATCTGGTTCTTCATATATCCTTCCATCACATGTCAAATTGGATGCAAGGTTCGGTTACTTTGCTTCCAGCGACCCTCCCGTCTCCAACCACGTAAATCAACGTCAGACCACTGAGAGTTAGTAGCTCAAAGTTAATTGTTGCGAATAGGAGAGACTAGGAGGAGGGTGGGATAGCCATGCTGTCAACAGGCGCTAGTTGGATCAACGTCACTACCAGAAAAGGGATCCCTCTAGCACCCATCGGACACCTCATCTTCTTAACATAGATTTCCGTAATAACCCATCCCATTGGCTCTCTTTGCCATAACATATTGCGCCATTATTAAGAGAATGACCCCAGCTCGGGAAAGTCTTGGGGGTGGGGTTAGCCTTAGGTTGTGGCGTAAGGATAGGTTAAAAGGTAGGCCAATAAAGTAAAAATAAATGGCTTTAGACGTTTGCGTGAAGTA
>JACYFE010004424.1:0-60273 GCA_014764975.2 Fusarium sp. DS 682
CACGTCAAAATGATCCCCCAAAAACCTGTATCATGGACTGCTCGGTTCATGTGACCCCTCCAAAAAGGGCCGTTACCAAGATGATGGAATGGCTCTGATGATCGTCGGAACTCGGCTGAGGGTGGATGAGACCCTTTCTTTATTTTATTTTTACTCGATGCAACTCTCAGCTCATCACTTGACTCGATTCCCGAGCCCCGAAGAACTGTTCTTGTCTTGACTTGTCTTAGTTAGGGGTATAATCGGCCCCCAGTTTTGGGATCATTACCATCCTAATATCATCGTCATCACCAATGGGTGGAATGGTATTAACTAACAATTGTCATGTCAGCTGAAAGAAGAAAATACTGTTTGGGATCTTGATCATTTTCTTGTTGTGCGGTTTCATCAATTGTAAAATCTACCGTTCATCTTTCTCCCCCTTCGCACATCATCAATCCCTTTAGTCCGCTATAAGTTACTGCCATCATGAAAACCGCCTCGCAACCTTCAGCTCCTCATAACGCAACCAGCAAAGTAAAACGGCTCGTCGGCAAAATCCGCCGACACTCACATCCTCCTTCCCCCGAAGCTTCCTCTGCCTCTCCCTCATCATCTACAAACCCATCTCGCGAATCTTCATCATGTCCTATTCCACACCTTGGAAAACATAACCAGCGCCAGAGCCGCCGCGGATCAGCCTCAGAGGGAGAAGAGCGCGTGCACGACCTTGAACTCTGGAATGCAGCATACGATGCCCTCAAGAGAGATGGCACTTCAACAGGTCTTGTGCTCGCATATGAGAATATCATTTCTCATGCGTTACCTGATACACTCAGGCCGGGACATAATGGGAATGCGAATGGACTGCCGTCGGAGAGTGAGAGGAGATCGGAACTTATGATGATGATCGCAAAGTCTGGTCTGAATCGGGAAGTTAAAGAGGCTTCACAAACAGACTCAGGCGACCTTGAAGCGAGAGAAAATCTGATCCGAACAAGGTCGACTATAGCTTCATTACTTGATGACCAGCCCAGCGCCGCAGTCGCTTGGGGGGGCTTCTGCTCTCTTACACCAGTAGGCTCTAACCTCAACCCATAGAACTACAACACTGACACAATTAATAGCTTCTTCTTGAACCTCTTCTTCGACATGATGACATCCGCCATGGCTTCGTGCATATCTCACACAACATTACTCATTATATGACCCTCCATCGCGCCCTCCACCCATCATCCTGGACATCAATACCAGAATTCCAACGTCTGCAGCCGCAAGTCCACCAAGCTCTTTTAACTCTTTACCGCCGCATCCTCGAATACGAGATGAATATTGTCTGCGCCGCTGCTAGTGCCTGGAATATGGCTGCTCGCAACGTCGTCGACTGGCATGGCTGGAAGGCTATGGCTGATGCTGTGCGAGACATGGATGCTGAGTTGATGGGTTACGTCGAGAAAAATGGTACGGATGAGGCGAGGGCGTTGATGGAGGTTCAGAGGAAGCTGGTCCCAGAAGGGGGAGGGCGTGGCGGGTTACAAGACGATACTTCACCTCGAATTGCGTAAAAATACAAAACAAGTAAACAGTAAAGGCAAACGCTTCAAGCAAGATCATTTTCTGTAAAGTCAAATTCAATTGATTTCCCCAGATAGCCAAATCTATTAATTTACCATTTTACAAAAACAAGACTCCAGGCTCCATGTTCCGTCCTTTTGACCAAACCAGTCTAGGATTCTATTCATGCCGTTGTTCCAAGTCGCGATCAAATCAATCGGTCTATCCCACCGACCAGTATCTCATCGCCCGCGGTTTCTGCAAGAACAGCCCATGAAAACACAACATTTACTACCCAATCTTTGGAAGAATACCCTGATTGTTAAGGTTGCTCAGAGTGCCACCATACTCATGGATATGTCGCTGGAAGCGACTGACGTCGCCCCCGAAGCCAATCGCCTCCATCATGGCTGACCATTCGGGCATCTGATCACGGGTCACAAGCTCATATACGCGACAGAGGATTTGATGAAACTCCGCCTGAGGCCTCATCGCAACGGCGTACAAGTGTCGCACCAGGTCAGCCCAACCGGCGATAAAGTCAACGTCAAACGTGGACTCGGGGTATCGAAACTCGAGTGTGTCGTACTTGGACACAACCAGCGCACAACGAGTAGTTGTGTGAAGGGATCCTTCATCGAACTTTCGGAGTGCGATACCCAAGCTAGTCAGGCTAGTTTCCGACCATAGACGTTTCATAGCTCCCAGCAGACCGTTGTCAACTTTGCACCGGTTAAGTTGTTTCATGACATCTCCAAGGGCCTCGACGAGAGCTGCACCCTCACCGTACACTGTTGGCTCACCCTTCTCCATGGCGATTCGAGATTCAACACTGACACGTGCCGAATAGGGAGAAGTAGAGCGGAAAGGATGACACAGAGGGTACAGCAGAGAATCTTCCAGCAGCCAAACCAACGATGCTAGTCGCAGCGCGGTCTCTAGCTGCATGCTACCAGCGTTGTTGGCGTGAAGGTGTAATCCGCATCCAGAATTGAGTCCAACTACCATGTCGCCCTGCACTGCCTCAAGGCACTTTCTGAGGGTAGGTAGCCCCTGGCTGAACTCTTCAGGACGAGTGAGGATAGGGCTGTTGAGTTCAGTTCCATACCAGTCGTACTTGTTTGAAGGTGTCAATCCGGACTTACTAACGCAGTCTAAAGTAATGTGACGCTCTGGAACAACGAACCAAAAATCAGTCTTCGAGACCGGCTCACTAACAGACTCCTTATTCCAAGCTCGAATATTTCCGCTGTTACCTGTGAGCGGAAGAATTGATGTGCCAGGGATCTGGGCAGGGCTGGATGGCGAAGGAGGTATGAGATTACACGAGACGGCGGCCCCTTTATAGGCGATCAATTCGCATACCTTGTGAATACAAGACGGCTCGATGTCTCTGTAGTCTCCCATCACGAGGCCCATGTAAGTTTCCGGCGAAGAAGGACAGGCCCATCGAGTCTCACCAGCCACAGCGTCGGAGCCTGGGATCTGCAGTGCAACCATAAACTCCAACTCGATGCCGAGGCAGATAGACCGTGGTATAGACATACTGGGCTCAGGAGACGCAGGGGTCCCAGGTTTTTTTTGTCGATAGAGAAAATGTCTATCACTCCGAATGTGACGATAGTTCCTCGGGGACAAGAGCAGAGATGCCGTTGAGCAGCCAGAAGTGGCTGGATCCCGCAAGGGGCTATGATTTATAGTAGACAGCGCCATATTGAACAATGTGAAGTGAGTTGCAGAATGAAGAACAATTTGTGGTGTTCACCTTTATATATTCGCGGCTCAAGAAACATTACCGCAAAGAAAGTCAGTGTGTCGGTCATGTAAGGAGAACACCGGCACACAGAAAGTAAACTTGACTCGCTCACCGAAGGGCGGTCAAGTTCAATAACTATTCGAGGCTGCGGAAGGACTACCTTTTGCATGTGCTTTGTTCAAAACTCTCGCGCCTCACAAGCTTCCAGTGTGAACTCTGTTGTCGAGTTGGCCGGCCACTAGCCGGCGCAGACCAACCTCTAAAAGGCATGACGGATGAGGTGACCATGATTCTACTCATGTATTAAATTCAGGTGTCTTAATTATTGCAACCACCCAGGCCATCAAAAACGCCTCGGCTTCGACTGGGTAATAGACAGAGTAACACTTGTTTCTCTAAAAAATCTCTGACCGGTCTAGAACGTGTCATTTAAGGGTAGCGAGGATGGGAGGGCGATCCTTGCATCCAACCTTTTGACATAAATGCCAGGGGTGAAGATTGGATGAGATCTACACCTCAAAGAACATGATTGATTGATCCATCTTATCGTAGCATTGTGCCATTAAAGTGTGTTGAACAAAGAGGACTCGGTGAGTGTTAGTTGACTTACACGACGAGGAAGTGCAGGGAGAGTTGGCGCATCAAAGTTACTCCGAATTGACCAATCATTGAGCTGCGCGGCAACTGGTAAAAACTCCATCTGAGGGAAGCTGCCCTGTGACGAAATCCCCTAATTTTGTCCACTACCTGACAGGTGCAGCACTCGCAACGAGAGGACAAGCTGACCCTGGCGTTTTTGATTGATGGCCCTGGCTGAGATGGGCCCAAAAAACGCGACGTCGCGTTAAACTCCAATTTAAGCCAAACTCCAACTTCATCATCACTGCCTTCGAACACCGTCAATTATTTCCACCGACCGAATTGATCGCATCGCATCGCATTCGAATTGATCGCGACAAGTACCGTCAAGATCAAGTCTATTTACAGCGTCGCCTTCGACTCAAACGTGATTCCTCTCCGGGCATGCCGCTCGACTTTGCATAATGCATATGATCAAGCCTTCATGGCTAAGCCATAGCGGCGAGCAAAAGGACTTTGAGGTTTACAGCTGCCATGTCTCTCCAGATGGAAAGCGACTTGCGACTGCTGGAGGTGATGGACACGTGCGAGTTTGGTCGACAGAAAGTATCTATAATGCCGACACCCCAAACTTCAACAAGCCGCGCCAGCTCTGCCACATGAGCCATCATCTTGGAACGATTCACTCGGTTCGCTTTTCGCCTAATGGCCGTTATCTTGCCAGTGGAGCGGACGACAAAATCATTTGTGTATACCACCTCGATAAAGGCCCCCCAGCTGCCACGTTTGGCACCAACGAGCCTCCTCCTGTCGAGAACTGGAAGACATACAAACGCTTAATTGGCCACGACAATGATGTCCAGGATCTCGCCTGGTCATACGATTCTTCGATACTTGTTTCTGTTGGTCTTGATTCAAAGGTCGTTGTGTGGTCTGGCCATACCTTCGAGAAGCTCAAGACTCTGCCCGCACACCAAAGTCATGTCAAGGGTATCACCTTCGATCCCGCGAACAAATTCTTTGCAACCGCAAGCGATGACCGAACGATCAAAATCTTCCGATTCACATCACCTGCGCCCAATGCGACGCAGCACGACATGGTTAATAACTTTGTTCTTGAAACGACCATTAGCTCGCCATTCAAGAGCTCACCCCTGACTACCTACTTTCGACGATGTTCATGGTCTCCCGATGGTAACCATATCGCAGCTGCCAACGCAGTTAACGGCCCTGTTAGCTCTGTTGCCATCATTGAACGAACAAGATGGGACAGTGAGATCAACCTGATCGGTCATGAAGCCCCAACAGAAGTGTGCATGTTTTCCCCTCGTCTGTTTCACACTTCAAAGCCAGATGCAAGTGCAGGAGCTGATGGGAACGCGGCATCACTCGTGACAGTGATTGCATCAGCTGGCCAGGATAAGACTTTGAGTATCTGGAACACAAATACGTCTAGGCCAGTGGTTGTCTGCCAAGACCTGGCAGGGAAGTCAATATCTGACCTGGCGTGGACTCCGGATGGTCAGACCCTTTTTGCTTCGAGTCTAGACGGTAGCATTTTGGTTGTCAAGTTCGCCGAGGGAGAGCTCGGTTGGGTAGCACAACCAGAGGAGAACGTCAAAGCGCTTCAGAAATACGGCGCATCGCGAAAGGGAATGGGTATAGCCGAGGACGTGGATGGTCTTCTTCTGGAAAACCAGAGCAAAGAAGGAGAGTCACGGGCTGTAGAGTCGAGGATGGGCGCACTCATGGGAGACTTTTCTGAGTCAACAAAAGAGTCAACACCTGTCGCCAACGGCGCCAAATCCAATGGGTCTTCAGCCAAGCCATCGACAAATGGCCAAGCTGAGCCAGAAAACGAGCCAGAGAAACAGCCAGAAGAGGCAGCTAACAAGACAGCTGAACGTGTCAAGGAGTTGAAATCGCGGGTCACCATCGGCAAAGATGGCAAGAAACGAGTTGCACCTTTATTGGTGTCATCGTCAGGGACAGGCACATCTTCATTGCCTCAAACTCAGTTGGTTGGCACAACAAGCACCAGCAAGACTACACAAAATGATACGCCGCAAACAATACTTGACCTAAGCAAGCCTTACGACGGACTGCCCAAAGGAGGCATTGCCGCCATGTTGCTTGGCAACAAGAGGCAGATCAATTTGGGTGATGACGAAGATGAAGAAGAGCCTGCTGCGAAGCGTGCCGCAACAGGCCCTACACCTATCGTCACTGATGGTCCTAATGGGGTCGAGCCAGCAGCACTCGTCCCTGTTCAGAATGGCGTTGTTCCCACCCCTGAGTTCCTCAGGCCCGCGGTTATGAATCCCTCTATGTCCTTTGCCCAAGTCAGATTAGCTGTGCCAAAGATCAGATCACATATTCTTCGACCGTTAGACAGGGGGGTTCTTCAGGGTGAAAGCTCCTTAGAAGATGCGACGAAAACTCCAGAGAATATAATTCTAGAAGCGAAGAATGATGCCAGCCATGGAAATCCTTCGCATGTTATAGTCAGCAAAAGGGGCGCTCTTATCTGGGAAGAGTGGCTTCCTAGGGATGTCATTCTAGTAACAGCGACGAAACACTTTTGGGCTGTGGCTTGCGAAGATGGGTCTGTGCATACCTGGACCTCTGCTGGGAGAAGGCTTCTGACCCCTATCGTACTTGAGTCGCAACCTGTTATTCTGGAAGCTCGCAATCACTGGCTACTATGCATCACAGCTGTCGGCCTTGCCCACGTTTGGGACATGAAAACACAGTCGTCCCCCAACCCTCCAGTGTCGCTGGGGCCAATTCTGGATGCTGCCACAATCTCTCTTACTCAACACAGCGCGACGCCCGGCCCTGGTGTTACTTCTGCCCATCTGAACAGCACTGGCCATATTATTGTGACACTGACCAATGGTGATGGCTACTACTATGCTCGAGAGATGTACACCTGGCAACGTCTTAGTGAAGCTTGGTGGGCTGTGGGCTCACAATATTGGAACTCGAACGATTCCTCTATTTCTGCCTTGCAATCTACAGCTGTTGGTCCAGAGTCTAGGGACAGACAAGATAAGAAGTCTCCCCAAGCTACTGTGTCATCGGGCATCATACCCTTCCTGGAGCGACATACAACCAACGAATTCCTCCTCAAGGGCAGATCATATAGCTTGCAGCGTATCATTAAGACGGTTGTGCAGCGGAAGGAGTCCGAAAATCTTGAAAGCAATGTCAGCATTGCCCACCTGGAAACCAGGATCGCCGGTGCTTTGCAACTCGAGGCACGAGAAGAATTTCGTTTGTATCTCTTCATGTATGCGAAGCGCTTGGGCGCAGAGGGTGCTAGGGTCAAGGTTGAAGAGCTTCTTAACAGTCTTCTTGGTGGCATTCTCGAAGACAAAGAAGAAGAGGAAGAGGAAGACGGCCATGGATGGTTCAGCAAAGAAGGTGACATTTGTGGATGGGATCGAAAGGAGTTGCTCACAGGTGTGGTAATGATTCTTGGTAAGTTTTTGATGATGTTATTATGGCAAGAAGGGACAAGCTAACTTGACAAACAGGCAAATACCGTGAGCTACAGCGATTGACACTTCAATATGCGAGAATACTCGACATAAGTCTAGAAGATGGCTCAGTGGACGTTGAGCAGATGGATGTGGAGGCCTAAATAAAAGGATTGGTTTTAAGGTTGTATGATTATCATAATACATCCCCTTCCTACGCGATGATAAGGGGCGAAGACGGCGGGCAATCTTTTTTGTTTAACAGGCAATTTTGGCGTTGAAGGCTTATCTATTGGGAACCTGAGGGTTCAGCGGTGCGAACTTGGGGTACAGGCGATAGACTACTGTTAGTGCTTGTTGATACGAAAGAGCGCCTGGTTAATGAGGGCATGCAAACACAACCATGCGGTACCATCCTGAGATTGTATTGATTGGTGAAGTTCATGACAAATGGTTAATGTGGGCGAGCAAAGTGATTCCAGACACACTGTTATCTTTCATTGTTTCCTCTGTAACACAACCACTTGAGATTGCTGCGGCTCATGATCACATGCCATGTTTGGTGAAGAGTGGAGTGGAGTGGGAGGGGAGGGGAGGCAACAGGATGATGTTATCGTGAGTGGGCAAACGAGTGCATCACCAACACTAGTATGTTGTTGTTTTTGAGCTGCCCCAGTCCGGATCTTCTCTTCCGGTCACTCTAGAGGCTCTCAAGGCAGCTGCCTCACCTCTTATCAAGCTGGTGTTGAGTGTTTTGATGAGGTAAGGCACTGCACCTGCTCGCAGCTGCCACGTCCACGTCCGCCTCCACATTGAATCACCTGCCAACCTGCATCTCCTACCTTGGGTCTTCTCGCCTGAGGATACAATAACCTGGAGGTTTATTAGTAGGTACTCAACCCCTCCTTTGATTCCTCTCTTCTCTTATTCCATTCTTCTTATTCTTCATCCTTTGATTCGTTATTCTACTTCGAACCCTGGACTCGAAAGCAAACACAATCAACTCTCAACCCTTTTAGCACGTCTAGAACGTTCTTGTGCTCGGTACCTAAGGTGCCTTTACACTCCTTTCATACTCGCGCTCCTTTCTCGTAGCCTCTTCCTCTTCACCTGGCATTTTATCTACCTAGACAAGAGTCTTCATTCTTACAGCCCTCAACCCTCCAGATCCTCTCTCCGTTCAGAGCAATTAATCAAATTTTCCCTGGGCGCCCACAAAAACCACCACCTTCAACATGGCAAAAGCCCTTCCCTTCACTCTTCTGTGGGCTGGGGCCTTTGCCCTTCTTCACTTCACCCTGTTTGCGTGTGGCTCGGCCTTGCCTTCGTCATCTGATGCTCCCCTCAAAGCAGCCTTGGTGACCTTAGTCCAAGAAGATGATCTCACTGATACACTCTTCAGTATCCAGCAGATCGAGGACAAATTCAACAATCGACACTTGTACGACTGGGTCTTATTCAGCGTCCGGGATCTTCCAGAGAAGTTCAAGGAGCTCGCTTCTAACGCCACCAATGCTACTTGCATCTTCGAAGTCATCCCTGAGGAAAACTGGAACATGCCCGGCTGGACTGATCACTCCCAACTTGCGGACTCCCACGAAACCAACTCTGACTGCAACCCAAAGACCTTGAAATCCATCGCCAACATCCGCCAGATGAAGCGATGGAGCTCGGCTCCTTTTGTTAACGAGCGACGTCTCCGCAACTATGATTGGTTCTGGAGAGTAGAGCCAGGCGTAAGTGGTTCCTAAATCCACCGCAATAATGCATCGAAACGTGTTCAGGAACTGACACATGCAGGCTTATCTGAGCCAAGACATTCCTTTCGATGTCTTCCGCTTCATGCGAGACAACGGTATCGCTTACGGCTTTAACCGGGCTGTTCTTGGTCAAGCCAATCTGTATCATCTTTCCCGAGTCAAGTCCTTCATTGACAAGCACCCAGAGCTCCTCCACAAAGAGGCTGATATTACATGGCTTATTGAGAATAGCACAGGTCTCGCTATTGAATCAAGCTCGCCCGATGGCAGCTCTGAAGGCTTGGTGGACGAGGGCAGCGACAAGCCGAGGTCGCGGATCATTTAGGAGAGCCGCCTTCGTGGTCAACGCAGCTCGGACACTAATAGGTCACAGGATGAGACAGTTCTCGACAATAATGCCAAGGATGAAGCTGAGGAAGCATCTTGGATTCGTGGATCCTTTGCGACTTGGCTAAGTGAAGTTTACGGCAACAGTCTTTATCCAACTTTTGACATTGGATCTCTGGCTTTCTTCCGCAGCCCTCATCACGTTGCCTTCTTCGATCACCTCGACAGTGCGGGCGATTTCCAGTATCGCCGAGTCGACGACGTCCCGGTGCACAGCTTGAGCGCCAGTATGTTCTTGCCTCGGGAGAGTGTCTGGAATATTCGCACTCAGAATACACAACTTCGCACGCAAGCTGGTCTTAAACCTACTGGAGTTGGAGCTATTCCAGATGGTGTTCAAAGCATCATGGACTATGACAACACTGACTCAGGCAACAGTTTCAAGCACAAGAATGATGCTGAAGAGGAAAAAAAGGTTATTCACGAAAATTGGGAGTCAATGACACCGGACGTGAGCGAACAGTCCGGTAACCCGCACCTGATATCAGGTAACACGTGGATGGGGAAGGACACGGCGGATGAAGCAGAGGGATGTTCTTTTTTCTGGTTTTGGGACAATGTGTTTTCTGAAATTTCAGGATTTGCAGGATATGGGTGGGAAACAGATTTTGGTTGTTTGCAAGATGATTGAAGGGACAACTTAGGATCAGGGTACAAGATGTACAAACAATTGAGCTTACCGCCTCGCGGGACGAGGCAGCACAAAGATAAGACTATGTTTGCTATTCACATGATGTTTATGAGTCAGTGAGAAATCAAAGCGGTGAGTGTAAGCGTTGTATAATGTACCACACATGCGTCTTTTCTCGCAGCTGAGACGGAGGCAGACATTTTGGCTGGGCCCAAGAAAAGGGCGCCTGCGTCGGGTAACGGCAGGTGTCACACACAGGTACGGTTGTACAGCATCTAAGGCGCGTTCTTTGACGTGAAAAGTCATGGATGGAAGTCGACGTGGCTGGTGATGCTGCATATATGATATATGGAAGACGCACGCTGTACGTCACCAAGCAGCGCAGAAGCAGGCAAGTTTGACAAGATAAATGACGCCATTAGGAGACATTTGTGCAGCTTTAGATTGTCGATGTCGGAACATATCATACAGTATTAGTAAAGGATGTGATTCCCTGGACGCAAATGACGTACGAAACAAAACATAGCAGGTTGGGTTTTGTGCTTGGACGTGCTTGATGAGAAGAGCTGCGGAGTCTGTGGGGTTTGGATGACGATCGGCGCCGGTGGGATCGGAGCCGGGGAGGGGAAGGACGAATTTAGTTCGAGATCCGAAGAGAGATTGATTTGGCCTAGAGATTTATGTTGAAATTGGAAGGTGATTGACTGCATCGTATTTGAGCATATAGTCTCGTTTAGTAGCTGTACTAGAGGTAAAGTAGCTTATTACAGCCTCGGTCTTTTGCTACCGATGATTCACGGTTACAACTTGATACTCTCTGATCATGTTGAGCAGTAAACAAAGATGTGCCTTAGTCTTCCACCGCCTTGTGGATAAGTTTTTCATTACTACTGTTGGGGCAAGAGAAAGATCATTTGTGCATTATACAGTACAGTACACTCAGAGTCTCTGACAAGTTCTTCGGTTAAATCTACCGGTATCCGTGTTGGAAAGCTTTTTTCTTTAGTTCCTGAACATAAAAGCCACGGGGTGCTTCCTAGTGGACAGGGGTATTAAGGGGCCGGGGCAACATAAACAGGGGTTATTTAAGTTAATGACTGCAACGTTAAAAATTATAAAGATTGATTAAAGATTTATTGAAATTGAATTAATTACCACTTTCTATTCAGTTAACAAATGAAAGCATTGGAATCTCGACCAATCCCATCTCTTATGCATAAAGTTTTACTCCCTGCCCTGCTGAAAACACATCCCAACAACAAGGCAAGATCCAATGCACATGCCCCTGATTCCTGTTCTGTCAGGTCCCCGCTGGCGACCATACAGAAGAGCTTAGCCAGTGGGGAAGAAGATGCACCAACTGCCACATGCCTCCCTGCCTTACCTGGCTGGGCATAGGTCTGGGGATCTCTACGGAGTACCATCTCCTATTTTCGTGACAAAAGGCAACAGAAAGTGAAGCGAGGGGTTCACGGTTCACAGTTCCTTTGTACCTAGACTAGGCTGCTGTGCTTCTTCCCTTTTCGCTACCCCAGGGTTCCTGTATCCTTCCTACCGACCTATCCTATTCTGTCAAGAACGGAGACTTCCTTTTTTGAAGTTGTGCTCCCCACGTCTTTTCCTTTTCCTTTTTCTTTTCGCTGGACTCCTTTTGTTCCTCTTCTCTGCATATCTTTCCTCTGAACCTATTTACGAATATTATTTGGCATTTCGACATACGAACAGCGAGCACGGATACCTGACGTACGTCGATTGGGGCAGTGACGATATCACCCAAGACATTGGCTCCCGAGCCTTGGCAGTACGCGCTTGCGATCGCGGAGGGACCCTTAGATCTGCAACAGGAACATTTCAAATATTGATAGGCGATCCGAGTATTTGATATATTGCACCATATTACCTTATCAGACGAAAGCGAGCACAAAAAATTGGTGGACGTGGTTGATTGCCGCCCGAGCCATCGCAAAGAATTCGAATTCCGCCCATTGTCGCATTGTTTTCCCAGCCAGTGTCGCAACGCCCCCATCACGGTTTCAGAGCGCATTGCTCTCTAACTACTGGCCAATTTCTCTCGATAGTACACTCCTTTTACATCACATCGACCTACCCAACTCTTCTTTCGAATCTACAATGGCGATACTGGAGGCTTTCCCCAATGCGCCGCCTGCTAGTCAGGCTGGCTTCCTGGGTCTGAACAAGAAGCAGTGGGCTTTGACAACGGTACGAACTTCAGATCTGATTGCTAGCTATGTTCTTTGATGGTGTAGCAATTCTTGAATTATGACACTGACATGCTGTTCCAGTTGACCTTTCAGAACTCGGCCCTTATCTTGGTAAGCTTTTGTCGCAACACATTATTCTAGTAACAGCTAACATATCCTCTAGATCATGCATTACTCCCGCGTTATGCCTCCGACTGGCGATCACCGCTACTTTACTTCGACCGCTGTCTTTCTTAACGAGATTATCAAGCTCGCCGTTTCGCTATCCTTAGCTATCTACGATACCTCTAAGACCTTGGCCCCTACGACGCCTGCGACGGTCCTTTTCGAGCAAATCTACAATTCTGTCTTTGCCGGCGATGGATGGAAACTCGCATTGACAGCTGCTTTTTATACCCTTCAAAATCTGCTGCAGTATGTTGCTGTGGGCAACTTGGATGCGGTGCACTTCCAAGTGCTGTATCAGCTCAAGGTATGTCTCAATACCCTATGGCATTGATCTTGGCAAATGCAGCCCTATAAGAATACGTTCTGACCTATTTCGAAGATTCTCATCACTGCCCTATTCAGTGTTGTACTGCTGCGACGACACTTGGGACCCAAGCGATGGCTTGCCCTCATTATCTTGACGCTCGGCGTATGTGTTGTGTCCCTACCTCAAGCCGCTTCATCTTCGAGCTCATCCAGCGTTCCTCTCCGCCACATGACGGACCATTTCTTCCCTCGCTCACTCCATGAGCTTGGACACATACCTACCGACAACAACCATGCTGGAAATCTAGCTAAACGATCTGCGACATATCAAGGTATTGATCATGATTTGCCGCCTCTGGATCCACTGATGAACTACTCGGTTGGCTTAGTCTCAGTTCTTATCGCTGCTACGGTTTCTGGTTTGACTGGTGTCTACTTCGAAAAGCTACTCAAAGAGAGTCCTACCCAAGCCAGCGTTTGGATTCGAAATGTTCAGCTAAGCTTTTACTCCATCTTTGCTGCAGGCCTTGGTGGTGTAATTTGGCAGGATGGTGAGGGTATCAGCGAGCATGGCTTTTTCGAGGGCTACAACTGGGTCGTGTGGAGTGCCGTCGTGCTCCAAGCTGCTGGTGGCATGTTGGCGAGTGTGGTGATTCGCGACGCCGACAATATTGTCAAGAACTTTGCGACGAGCATCAGCATTGTCATCAGCTTCTTGATCAGTATCATGCTATTTGAGTTCGAGGTGTCAGCGACAGTAAGTTCCCTCATGGTGATCATAGCTCATATGTTAACTTGGTCGACAGTTTGTCATTGGCACATTCCTTGTTCTTCTCTCCACCTGGATCTATAATGGATCAGATAGAGCTATCCGTCGCCCTCCACCGATCCAGATCCATAGCTTTGAGAAGCCAGCCATCGAGCCCTCCCAAACCCCTCGAAATCTGGCAAATCGACTAACCGTCAATCCCATGGAAAGCCCAATGGGTTTGACCACAAGTCGACCAAGCACACCACTGCTGCCCAGGACCCCAAGTCGATCCAACTTTAAGAGAGACGATTGATCCTTCGATATACATCGATCAAACCACCTTATACCCTCGAATACGAAGTTCGTATTCGAGATTTCATTTTTATGAAGTCGAACGAAGACATGAATCGCGCATCCTTGCAGTAGCATTATATATAGCCAGGATCTCATTGGTACATTTCTTGAATAGATAGAGGAGCAGCTTGCATAGTCGGTCTGAAGTGGTTATCACTTATTCATGTTCCGATATAGGTATGGTTGGCGATAGGAAAAACACCCACATCTGAGGAGGTGTGGTATGACAGTATACCCCTGGTTAGAAAACCAAATCTTAGACAAAAGACTAGAAAGGATGGAAACAGTTTCTCCCATAAATCACAGCTTCTGAGTTGAGAAGATGGTGGGGAGGGAGGCTTGGACAAGAATACAAGTCCATTATTGCCGTTTGCTTACTTTTTATACCGAATAGTTATTCCGCTTGATGTGACCCAACTGGAACCATTTTATCCCCTGGATATCACTCCTAAATACATCCTCCATTACGGTTTGCTGGCCTCAACTTTAGGGGATATCTGACGCCTCTTTGATAAAAGATCGAGGCAAACTTTTTGCACTAGTCTAAATTGTAGAAACGATTTCCGTTTACATAATGACTTCGTTGGTGACATCCTATGACTCTATTAGCAGGGTGCTCATTGTATAATTGGGGTTGAAAGAACTTACCCTCTTCAACTCCTTGTAGGGCAAGCAGACACAGTTCTGCACGCGGACCTCATCACCAACACCGCAGTCCTTGCCAAGGATAGTGATGCTCTGGACCTTGACACCATTCTTGATGATGCTGGTCGAGTGGCTGCCAACAGGGGTAGGGGTACCCTCGACACGAGCCCATGCGCCAACGCGGCTACCCCAGCCAATAATGGAGTAGAGAACGCAAGCATCGTGCTTGATCTCGCAGTCCTCGAGAACGATACTCTCCTTGACACGGGCGCCAGCGCCAATGTGAGCACGGGGGCCAATGCTCACGTTGGGGCCGAGCTTAGCAGTGGGGTGCACTTCGGCTGTAGGGTGAATGTAAACGGGAGGAACGATGTTTGCGCTGGGAGTGGCAAGCTCTTCGCTGTGGTCGGACTGCGCGGCCTTCTGGAGGTAGAGAGCGTTGGCAGGGACAGCAGAACCAGCAGTCTTGATCTGGCGCCAGAAGTCCTTAGTCTCGTAGACGTAGAACTGCTTGTTGTCGGCCATGTCAGAGAGGATATCCTGCTCCAGGCGGATAACCTCGCTCTTCTTCTCTTCATCATCATCGTCGTCGTCAGGAAGGACGAAACTGTTCTCGAGGTTATCGGACGAGGGGTACGAGACGAGACGAGAAGGTCGGTCGAGACGACGCTTGATGGCGGAGCGGATGGAGGGGAAGATGGCCTCGGTGGAGAAGAGGTAAACACCGCAATTGATCAGGTTGCTGATGCGCGACTCGGGCTTCTCGACGTAGTGCAGAACACGGCGAGTGTGAGAATCGGAGACGATGCAACCGAAGTTTGTAGCAGCCTCGTCGCTCACGCGTGTTCCGAGAATAACAGCCTCAGCGTCCTTATCGTTGAAGAGCTTGAGCATCTCGTCGAGAGGGAACGAGCAGCAGACATCGGCGTTGAGAACAAAGAGGCGCTCAGGGCGGCCCTTGAGGATAGCATCGCGGAAGTGGTAGAGACCGCCAGCGGTTCCAAGAGCCTCATACTCGCGGAGGTACTTGATAGTGATGGCGGGGAACTCCTTGGCGGAGTCCTTGATGAAGTCGCGGAAGACAGATTCGTCGTAATAGCCGATGATGTAGACCTCCTGGATCTGCTTGTTGGGAACGCGCGCGATGGAGGAGAGGCAGTGCCAGATGATGGGGTGGCCAGCGACTTCGAATAGAGGCTTAGGCAGGTCGAGGGAGAGAGGACGGAAACGAGTACCGCGAGAAGGACCGCCGACCTAGGGGACATACTCTGTTAGAATGGCAGGTTATAGAGGAGTGGGGGGAGGGTGAAGCTATACCAGGATAACGGCCTTTGTGGCACCCTGGTCCTTGGTGCGATGGGTCATGGGAACGTGGAGAGACATGACTGCTGTGGTGTGGTGAACAATTGCGAATTGAAGAGAAGAGGGGAGAAGTAGCTCGTGGAGGGAGGTGAAGTTGAGCTTGATCTTGGTGTTTTGCTGAGGGAGTGAGTGGAGGGGACACTTTGGAGAATTAAAAGCGGTGACCGAATAGGGAAACTGTTGATGGGGCGGGAACGGTGAGGTTACCTAGGTGGGGGTGGGTATGCGCATACGTGGGAATAGGGGTTCAGCTGAGTGAGGGGCTTACCCTGTATTAAATAGAGGTGGAATTGTTTTGACTCCCGTTGGAGGCTTGAGATATAGTTTTGGTGGTTTTGACGATTCAATTTGGTGTTTTTTACTTGGTTGCTCCAGGAGCCGAACCATACGTCATTGTAAACACAATGGAAATATTATGCATCTGACCAGATCTTCAACCCGAGATAAATGAAATTAAATGTGACCAGACTACCGATCGAAACCAGTCGATTCAACATTGAGAATGTTCATTATACCATTGATATTCGTACAAAAGTGTTTACTCTATTATTAGCAAACTACACATTTTTAGCATTAGCCTGTTATAGAGCTCGTTGTAACAGGCGAGCCAACAGACTTATACACATCATGGATCTGATCAATACTCACTAGCATATTTCTTTTCTTCTCGCAAGAGAATAAAGAAGCGAGGTGCCTTTACCGAAAGAGAAGCCTATAGGAAGGCAAGACCTAACTATCGATATGAGATAGTCACACTAAAAGCACGTTTTCGGGTTACTTTTCGTATCAGACAGTTGCCCTGAGACGAGACTATCCCCACGGACTCCTTCCAAGAGGAAGATATACCGGCTGAGATGTTAAAAATTCAAAGTAGTTGAAGATCTGCAAATGGACAGGCGGTTCGCCATGAGGGTTGATAGGACAGTCAAATCGGATGACAGCTGACTAGGAGCAAGACGATACCAGGGACGGACAAATGAATATGAATTAGTGGGCATTTTTGCCCCAAGACCGGGGCCACAAAAAGTGAACCAATTGGTTTACTCCAGAATCAGGTATCCCAACCTTTACTTGCCTTCGCCCATGATAGCTCAGTTGTAAGGCGGCAATCATCGGCAAACATTTTCCCCGAGAGGAGTAACGATGTTACAGCTTATGCGGATATCGCTTCTTATAGGAAAGTTGTGACCTGAGTACTTGAAGGAGTTGCGTGATGTTTGCAGGTTGCCAAGAGGCGGTAATGGATACGAACCGTTCCGTCCCTTGTCTGTAACTTTGTGGACCCGGTAATTCTTCGTTAGGGAGCATTAGCTTTTGTATTTCTACAGCCTGTTACTGAATCTGTTATCAGAAAAGAACAATTGACGCATTTTCTTCGGATCTCTCAGTTGTGTCACTCTTTGCATCGTGAACCATCATTTCAAACCTCATTTTTAGGATCTTCAGACTGAGTGGGTCAAGCTTAGCTGCCGAGAATGGACCCCTGCTAGGGAGTGGATATTGATGGATTAGAATAGAAAGGACCCATTGTTAACCTCTTGTATGAATAGAATCGATGTTGAAGACCTATCACTTCAAAAATGCGAAAACAGGCACCGTATATTAATGGTGGCTGAGGCGGTGAACAAGCCATGAGACAACATGCAAAAGACCCCTCCATCAACCAAATCAATGCAACACTCATCAGCCGATTCCAAGCCTCCATCTCCGCACTTGGCCGCCATCTCAAGACACAACGGCTACTTTCATCCAGTCAAAAGCTAAAGACGCCTAAGTCAGGGGTACCCATCCCTGAAAATGCTACCTACCGGACTGCCGTCTGGGGAAAATCCGGGGTTCTTTTGTGTACTCGACAAGTCTCTTTTTCGTACTGTGGCGGCTCGCAACACTGCTTACATACCCCCAAACAGCTTCTCCAAATACCATAATGTGACTTTACAATAGACCTGGATAATATCAGACATGCACCTCGTCACGCTCAATGACGGCCACGAAATTCCCCGCAAGTAACGGCGGTTCACTTCCTCCTCTTTTTAAGAGAGACGAGTTCCCGACGCAAGTGGAGGCGTCTTCCCTCCTTGATACTTCTTAGCTCCCTTCATCAACTCCATCAGATCTGCGGGTCCATTACCGACTATCAATCCTATCAATTACTGATTATATAGTCATTGACTGTCACAATGTCTCCTCTCGTCACTCGTGTCGCTCGCGCTGCCGTCGTCCTTCGACCTCTCCCTGCAGCCCAACGAGGTCTCCGCACTTCGAGCATCCTCCGTGATTCCGAGCCATACGAGGCAAAGCCGCCCAAGCAGAACCGAGACCAGTATGGACATATAGCTCGAATTATACGAAGTGGTAGCTGACATTGTATTTCTCAGTAACAAAATTCTCGTTGCTGGTGCTCTCGCTATGGGCGGTGGTTTCTGGTGGTTCTACAGAGGGGGTAAGCCCAGTCTCGACGCATCCACTGGTGAGCCCAAGACACCTGCCAAGTAAATACGATAAACATTACAAGCATCAACTGGGATTTCGATTGCTATAAACGGTCCGGACAAAAAGATACGATGGCGATGGCAACAAGGGCATGTGAATAGGGACCTGTCATTCCCTTTCTGGGCAGAGAGCTTTAGCCTGCACCATTACATTCTAAATCATGGAATTTGTCATATCCTTGGTCATTGTAGTCAATCAGAATTACATATGGCCCCTAAATTTGCGCTGCTTTCTTGTTAAATTCACTTGCGTTCCCTTTGATGATCCTTCTGCCTGCGAACCTGCGAACCTGCGAGTTTGGAGACACCGGCAACATCCTCGTTGAATGCACTCAGCTGACCATTTGCAATATATCAGACTTCGAGTCCATCTGTAAGTGCCTGAGTGCCTGAATGACAATTGATGGCCAAGTCACCAATTGAATTAACGAACTCTGTTACATGCAAAAGCGAATCGTCGATCGTCGTGGAGAACCTGAACCTTTCAAGGTTTGCTTCAACTTTAACTCCCCACTCGGTCGCTTGCCAAGAAAGAACGGTTTTGTCAACACCAAAAAGTAGAACGAATTGGATCATAATTGAACCAGGAAAAAGAAAACACGGCAAAATATTAGATCGCTTGCCCCGTACTGGAATCGAACCAGTGATCTTATCATTACTAGTGATACGCTTTACCACTGAGCCAACGGGGCTTGTCTTGCGACTTGAACAAGCTTGGACACTTGCTTCAATGGCTGAGACTAGTGTAGTGAAGTATAAGATAGATTGACAAACTTATATTCTAGATATCCTATCACCCATCTGTCCATTAAAGACGACACCCTGCAAAACACTTTTGTGCTCCCTCATGTTCAAAACTCGGCTTTGCTTTGTCTTGGTAGTGATGATTTCAACCTACAGGCTGAGCAGGCAACTTTCAGGGCTTTCAAAGCTCATATCAACTTCTTCAACGTTTTGCCAGTCCGAATCCCATCCGGAAGGGTAGGAAGAAAAGGCGGTATTGATAGATTGTGGATCTTGATGAGTCGTGTCTGGTGTCATTGGATTTTCACCTAGTCGAGGGAAAACTGGGTTCACAGTTGCAGCATCCGCGCGGTTTGCGGTAAAACCCGTACAAGGCTGAGGTCGAAAATCGCCTGAAGAATCATACGAGAATTGGAGAGGGTTGGCTTGATAACCTTGCTGATGAGTTGTAGTAGTAGGCTGTCGAGAAATTATCATCGGCGGAGTGTAATGGAATCGGGGAGCTCTGGGCGGGCAGACAGGAGTTGTCGAGATGCGCCATGGTGGAATCCTGTCTGGGAGAGGCTTCTGAGAAGAAGTCTCTAGCTGATGCTTTTGAGGAACAATTCCCCATCCATTCTCTTGGAAATTGTGGCTAAACGTAGCTGTCGGGACAGGCTCCTTGGGAACAGGCCTTTTGAGAACAGACTGCTTAGAAACCGCCCGAGTAGGCTCTTTGGAAGTTGTCTTTTGCGCAAAGACTGGAGGAACAGGTACTGAAGGTTCTTGAGGCACAGAACTCCTATCCTCAGTCTTCTTTGGTGAAATTTCAAGACGGATGAGAGCACGGATGTAGAGCTCTTGCATCTTCATCAAATACGCCCAGAAGCCGAGGAATCCAAGGACAATAGCCGAAAACATCAAAACGCGGACGGCGGTCGAGATGGAACCAAAGAAGTATGGCTCTGTCCACTCACTGTTGTCCAAAAATACTCGGCCAGCCAGATAGGGAACTATTGTGCTGGCAGAGAACCACTGGCTGACCTGAAGAAGGCCCACCCAGCACGAAAAAACGACTGCATAGAATCTGTTCTTCTCATTGCGTTGGATCCAGTCATGGATTTGAAACTTGGAGCTGAGATCATTAGATACACGATTCTTGGCTTCATCGTTCGACTTCGGCCTGAGCTGTTTTCTGATCAAGAAATAGTTGAAAAGAGTAAGCGCGAGGAGAAGCCAGAATTTGTCGGAATATACTTCTTTTATAAAGTCAGGGCTTGCCTTTCCAATGCTGGTAAGAGCATCCAGTTTCTCCTTTAGATCAAGACATGGCATGCCATCTTCAACGTAATAGCGAACGACACCGCCGTCCTCTTTATAGCTCTCCCAACAAATCTTGACTCCCTGCATCATGCTAAGGATTATGGGGATTAATGACGGAGAAAGGGTTCTGTTCGTTCTGGGGTTATTATATGAGATTCCACTCAAAGGTTGTGCCTTCGGTTGACGTTGCAGGCAAGATGATATTTTAGAAGTGATGAAAACATAAATGAAAAATTTTATGAGATAGGATGAACCCTGTTTATATAGTAATGGAAATGTGTTAAGATTTTCCTACGTATAACTTTAAAGCCCTTATCCCACACAATAGCTTTAAGGCCA
Organism: Fusarium sp. DS 682; assembly: GCA_014764975.2. Lineage (NCBI taxonomy): Eukaryota > Fungi > Ascomycota > Sordariomycetes > Hypocreales > Nectriaceae > Fusarium > Fusarium sp. DS 682. The sequence goes on from JACYFE010004424.1 coordinate 20,814, forward strand.
CAAAGTCTCGATACATTGAGTGACCACTAAAAGCTGTATTTGAATCACGGGTTAAATTCAAAGTGATAGGGACATTGTTACAGTTCCTCAAACACCAGGACCTAGCTTAGTCACTGGGTCACAGACGCAATGTGATTGAAAATAAGACTGGACACGATACCGACATTGTCCTTGAAGTTCGGCGAAAAGCGAATGTAGGTTATATAATTAGGTGAAATATGAAATGTGTAAAGAGGAACTGTTAGCTTGAAAGGTGCTTGTCAAAAACCTTAAGAAAACTAGACAATTTTCATAGTAGAAGACATGAATTCAAAAAATACTTGACCTTTCGCATATTTTAACATAAAAATATCATTCGTCACAGCGATCAGAGCGACCCTTAGATTGATCTGTTTCGTTGAGATATCAAATAAGGTTAACATGTTACACCTAGTTTCAATTTGACCGTGAAATCTTGAGTTTCCTCTGATGATAAAGACAGATGCCGGAGTATCCATTCATTGAGAGGTAATGAAGTATTTGGCTATATGGCATGAAAAGATCATCAAAACATGAGCAGTTAAAGTCTCAATCTAGCTCTCCGACACATGCATTGTATAAGCCGTAGTCTCAGTTGGGTCATGAGAACAACTCCAACAAGTCATAGTTAAGATATTTGTCGCTCACCGAGTTCACATGCCTCCCCAACTACCTGCACCCCCTCCCATTTGATCCATAGCTGGCCTATTCAAAGTCCTCAAAGCCTCATCCCAGTTCTGCCAATCAATGTCATCAACTTCGCCAGGATCCATATTCAGGTCAAGACCACGATTAGGCGCGATTGTGTTTTGGAAGAGCTCATCTGTAGCATCGAGAGAACCCGGATTTTGCGTTTGTTGAAAGATATCTGAACCTGGCCATGGTGATAGGCGACTACCTCCAAGTGCTTGGGAATCATTGTCGTTTCTATGTGTAGATGCCGCTCCTGATATGGCGGGCGACGCAATACTTGAGAGACTTCCAAGGCTAGTATCACCTGGGAAAAGACCACCCATGCTTTGAACACCAGAATCGCCCCCTTCATAGTATATCGAAATATCCAGATTGCCAGAGTGGATATTTTGCCAAGTATTGGGGTCAAATTCACTCATTTGGTGGAGTGGTTGGGGTGGTGGTCGGTTTTGTGAAAGGGGATCCGGTCGTGAATTGGACGTCGGTGGTTCTACGTTAGGTAAAATACTCTGATATTCGGCATCGTCGGAGAAGTCTCCCGGCCGAAATATCTTACGCCACCGGAGTCGGAGCTCTGACATGCGGGTCTCCATTCCGGGCGCAGGGCCAATACGCTCCAGTACCGGCTTGAGTCTCTCTTCGCGATCGAGACGTCTCGCTGCCTCAGGATCCGCGCGAAGGCGAATAATTTCTGCTTCACGATGCCGCTTAGCTTTTGTGAACAGCCTTTTTATAGGCATCCATGCAGCTGTGTGATCGGTGCTATTACTACCATCAATCGGATGGTCGTACTCGAGAATTTGAGCAGCTTCCCACGCTCGCTCCGAGGTGATGCCCCAAGGTCGTTTCGAGAGTTCAAGAAGCATGCATGCAATCGCGTGCCATTGGCGGTAGGTCTTGAACAGCCAGCGCCATTGGCGGCAGCTGGGATCAGTATTCAGAATGTGGCTGTATTCAACGATTTCAATACAGGATTGCCACAGCCGACTTCTGATCTCGTACGACACTTCTGGACCCGTTCCAGGGAAGAGTACGGGCTGGTAAATGATGAGGCCGACCTTTGCCATCATGATTCTGGAAATGAGAGAAGCAACCCAGAAAATAGGGTCATCTTCCCTGATGAGATGCTTCAGGAACTTATCCTCCATGCGTTCGTAGACCTCAACAAGCATGCGTTCGCGTTCTTCCAGGCTTTTCTCAACCCCTTTAGGATCAACAGGACGCATTTGCGCTATAGCGGTGAACAAGCCACGAGATAGGGCAGTGATTTCGTAGCGCGAGAGGCAAATGGCAGAGTCAGTGCGGCCTTGACGTGGAGTTGGTGCCTCAGTAAACGATGGATCAATATCAGCGTCGTTGATGTTGGATGGGAGTTGAGTGTCAAAGGTCTTGTCGCCTATTATAAGATCGGAGCCCATTTCCTCAGCAGAACGAACGTCAAGAGCCACAATAGCCCACCAGAGACGACGACGCATCTCAACTTCGAACGGTGAGAGGCTGAGCTGTTGACCGTCGCGATAGAGACCTAGGGCTTGGGCCATTCGGACACAAAGGCTTGTAAGAGTCCAAGCGAATTTGCTATCGTCATGGCATTTGACCACGGTGAGGTAGATGACAAATGCTTGCAGCAAGGCCATGTTGGTGGTGTTTAGGAGATTAGCCTTGGCCAGAGCTTGCTCAAGAGCGAAACGAAATTGAGAGATGAAGTGAGATTGAGTCGCGCCGAGATTTGCTTCAACCTAGAATATGTGAGACGACACTCGGACCTAGTGTAAGTCAGAACTCACCTCTTGTGACTCCATCGAAGTAACAGCTGAATAATAAATAGCAAACACAAGCGCTTCATCCCCATGACGCAGCCCATGCTCTTCGCGTCTCACTTGAGTCATGAGTCTGCTCATCGTGGGGATGTGCAAGACCTTGACGAGAGGCTCGACATTCTCGAGATAGATCTGCCAAAGGAAAGAACGCTGTGCGGGCAACGGATGGAGGCCTGTGAGGTCAACGTCTGCAGAGCTGTAGCCAAAGAGGAAGCTGTGGTGATCATGCTCAATGCCCGAGTTTTGTGGAGGAGATTGCTCAGGAGTTGTGTCCTCTTCAAAATCGGCTTCTTCTTCGTTCATAGTCTCCATCTCGTTGCGAATTTCAGCGAGCTATTCATGTCAGCTGATCCTTAAGATTGTCAAGAAGAAGGTACCTCATCGTTGAGCTTCACAAAGAAGCCGCTATTGACGTATCGTGGTGTTGAGTCTCCATTATGAAGTACTAAACGACCAAGCTGTTTATTGACCTGTGAGAAATCGGTATTCTCAGACTCTCTTTTAACCTTCTCAGCCGCTGCTTGGACAACGCCTTGTGCACCCTTGCTCTTATCTGAAGGCATTGGCGATTCTCCATTGCTTACTTCCATGTCGTGTTCACTCGCAGCACCTTGGCCACTCATATCATAGACAAGCCCCTCGAGCTTCCGCAGTCGTTCCAGAAGATCCATCTCACGCTCACTCTGCCCACTAGCAGGCCGCATCTGCCGTGGCGCGCGGCCTGGAGCAGGGTACATGCAATCGCATTGAGCCCGCCGACAGTTGCTGCATGGCATCGTCTTGTCACAGCGAACTCTGCGCCTCCGACAAGTAACGCAACTACGTGGATTTAGCAGAGGCGCACCTGAAGTCATGAGGGCCACGGGTCGGTCATGAGGAATTATTGCATGGCCTGCTTGTCGCCCGGTAGTTGCGGGGTTAGTAGTCCGAAGGAGGTCCCCAGGTGAGGTACCTGAGGATGGCGTCTTGGGCGTGTTTGAAGCCATCGCCGAAGTTGTTCTTGGGCGATAATGCTTTTAATCTTAGAACGATCAATTTTAAGGCGGAGATTTAATCAATAAATACTGTTATAGAGTGATTGGCAAATACCAGGGCTTGACTAGAAGACGAACATCCTGGCCTTTGTCAGCACTAACAACAATCCGTTGCAATATTTGAATGCCGTTACAGGGTCTCAGGCCCCGATCATCTCGTTCGCCACGCCACTAAGCGAATCCTTTGAGTTGGCGTCTCACTTGATGACATAAGATGGTGGGTGGTTGAATTGGAACTGCGATTTATATTTGGCTCGTTGCGCGTAATTGGGCCAGATCTGGCATGGCAGTCCTAGCGTGAAGCCATGTTAATTCCTAATAATAAACGTGAACGAGGATCCCGGTCGAGCTTATTAGCACTTCATACCTTGCAAATGCTATTTTTTGTGATGCTTTTGAAGCGTTAAGCGCTCGGCGATAACTTTCTATGAGCGGCAGATTTGCCACTATTTTCGGACATATTCCTGCTTACTTCCACTCTTTCCTTATGAAGGTACCTTGAGTTGGTAATGTGCAAGATGTGAACATACCTATGCAAGTTGTAGTTGCCTTGTTCAAAGTTCAAGGGTTTGTCATCAGTTGCCCCGTTGGGCTGACAGGTAAGGTAGGTTCTGAGATTGGGCCCTCCTTCTCGAATGACAGAGCCTAACCCTCACTCTTCAAATCTTAAGCAAGAAGCCACTTCATAGGTAACTAGGGGAGAGACTCGAGCGACAAAACGATAACCCTTGCTAGACTCTAAATATATCTGACTTTCTTTCTGTAGCTCGCAGCGTTGCCGGTATTATTAAATTTTGATATTCTTGAAACAGTAGAGAGTGTCGATGAAAGCGAGGGCCATTCGGGGAATAACGATTTCTGCAGCCTTCGGTACGCTTTCTAGAGCTTCTTCGGTTGCTAACATTTGAAGCTCTTGAGGCGAATCACGCTTGTTACATGCATCCAAGGTTGAACTCCAAAATGGTAGCCATCAAGACTAGATACGGGTCCTGTAACTTTACTTTTCCCAGAGAATCCTCTTGTTAGAGTCATCTTGAAATCTAAAACCGCAAAAGCACGTGTTATTCGGCTAGATACTTCAGAATAGTCGAGAGCGAAACTCCTGGGTACTCAATGAATGAGTACTTGACCTGCATGAAATAGGGATACCGCCAAAGTCTCTTTTGGACTTCGGTTTTGGAAATTGGTAGCAACAGATGCAAGAGCTGTATGTTGTGCAACAAGTAGGAGAGAAGCACGAAAAAAGAGCACATTTTGAAGAACGTACAGTTTGGTGGGCCTTGCTCCAACATCAAAGATGCTGCTAAGGATATAATTTAACATTACGGAGGCTGCTGGCCTGATACAGTTCACAGGTACCTATTTCCCACGAGCTGGTTTCATAATGTGAAATTTGACAAAGCTCATATATCGTCAGATAAGGAATCTGAAGCTGAAGAATAGAAAGATGATCAAGCGAGCAGCAACGAATGTTTGAATTAACATCTTAGGGGAGACCAATGGGAGTTTGCGTTACTCTCTTTGACGCTATATAGTGTTACAACAAGTTTAAAATTCTATTGCAGCGCAATAATATCCATCTCCATACTCGCCCCAGCAGGGAGTTTCGGGGACTCGCATGCACTTCGAGCAGGTTTGTGTGGAAAGTACTCGGCATAAATCTTGTTCATTTCCTTCATATCATCCATATTCTGGAAATAGACCTATCACATCATCAGTAAAAGACTTGTAAATATCAAATTTGCAACACACCGTAACCCTAACAGTCTTATCTAGGCCGGAGCCGGCTGCCTCTAGAACAGCCTTTGCGTTTTGACACATCTTGTGCGTCTTCTCAGCGATAGTCCCTTCTATAAGTCTAGCTTGTGAGTCGGCAGGGATTTGGCCTGAAAGGAAGACCATGCCGTTGGCTTTTATGGCTTGGGTGTAAGGACCAATGGCTGACCGTTCTTGTAAATATTTGGTTTATGTAGAGTGAAGGGGTGGATACGAACGTGCGACTGCCTTTGGGGAGAATACAGGTTCCATAGCTGCATGAGATGTGATTGAGGTTGAAAATGTACGACAGGATGCGTGATTGATAATTCTTGGTCGTATGCTGATTTGCGGTGTATGTCCTGTTGTTCTTAGATTGGACAAGGCCTGAGCGATACTACGGGTAGCCAATGACATGATGTCAATGAAAAACAAACTTTGTGCTCGTTTTACATAGGAACTCACTATCTTAAATATTGTTCGCGAATAAGCTTCGGAATCCCACTCCGTGCAGTACGTACTGATCTACGGAACAGCATTCCGGTGTAAGTCGGAGCGAAGTATGAGGACTCTCACGAGATGATGATGCAGCAATTTTAAGAAAGTGGGTTATTACTATGAATTCCAGCGCCTGACTTAGAGGTTCGTGGATATGTCGTCCATATCCCACATCCATGCATTATCAAGCATAGCAGTGTCTAAAATACCGACTCCTTCTATGTTCAGATCATCAATCACAGATAGGATTGTGTTGGGGTGTGCAGGAACTGCAGCCTCATTTCCATCTCGTATGTTTGACCACAATGGGTCAGGCGATATGCCTATTTGGTTTGGATGGGTTATAGCATATTCGGCCAGACCTGGAACAAGGCTCACATTAAACATGTTCCCGGTGTCCTGGTTCTGACTACTATTGTTACCCCGTAGCTTGGTATGCAGCTCTAGAATTTGTACGAGATCAGATCGATAGGCTTGCGCCGGGGCTACCCGCCGTGAAACGAACTCCCCAAGGAGGTTCATGACCTGGGGCAAATCCCAGAGAAGTTCATTTGCCGGTCTAATAATGTCAATCAGAATCAAGGCAAATGCAGCTGAGAACAGCGCATCGATGTCATATGGCAAGAAGATATCTATACCCAAGTTAATAACAAAGTGATGCAAAAAGACCGCCGAACTTACCGCACATCATCTGCTGTTTCAAAAGTGACATGATCGTGAGAATCTGGACTGCTGACTCTATGCACATCTTCAGCATCGAGTCAAATGGCGAAGAAGAGTGGCGAGCATTTGGCACTGTAGCATCCGGGGCTAGCAGAGGCTTGAGAAGTGAGAAGAGAACAGGCCGAACAGTCAAAATCACACACTAAGATACCTAGTTAGTTTACGGTTAAGAATGGACTCGATGAACAAACACACCTGGTGAAGGAGAAGATGAAGTGTGGCAGACTCGCGAGAAACTGGTTGGTCTGGTTTCTGTACATCTAGCGGTAGATGTTCACGTAGGACAATATAAGTTTCGGCAATACGGGAAAGAATAGACTTCACTTCAAGAAGGAAATTCCGGTGTTGATCGTGGACTCCGTATATGGCTGCAAACGTCTAGATAAGCGACCATCCACACAATAGAAGCCAGGAACCTTACCATCAAGGATCTTGCCTAGATGAGAAGAAAGAATTGCATGGATAGCGAATGCATTTTGAGACTCATCTCGAGGCTTTATTGCTGGAAATGGAATTGAGATATCGTCGTCTCTCATGACAGAAGGACTACCTAGCATAGCTGCGCACTTCCGATCAATGCAGTAGACTGTCCACCATAGGCGCCTTTGGTACTCGAAGTTTGGAGATCTTAAAACTTCTGGGAACTGTTTGTTCAGAACTTTGGTGACGGATATCCGCAGGGCTTGGCCAACCTGGGAACCAGTTAATTGGACGAAAGACTGAAGATATGCAAACTGACTGTGACGTAGGCTTCTTGCAAGAGATCGGTTGCGTGCATGAACAAAGCAGCCAGACAGAGAATCTCAATTGACAACAAAGGGTCTTCGTAGAGCCTTCTTATATCTGGCATAGCTTGAATAGCATGAGTGAAGTAAGTTATTCCGGAAGGGCCCATCTCAGAGTGTTCTCTGGACTGTATTGACTTGCCGAATGCGAGCACAAGGAGCATCTGAATGTGCCACATTGTCGCATCAGGTTCCAATCCCTGGTCGCGATCATCGTAGAAGCTCCTCAATCTTTGGAGGAACAAGTCTGCGTCAAGGATAGAGTATAGAGAGCCGATGTGCACAATTACTGTGTTGGTTAAATATTCAGCATAGGACAGTTTCGGTAAGGCAACATTTGACAGGTCAAGGGCTATTGGCGGCAGGGCTCGTGTATACGATATGTCTTGTCGTTCCATGGATACACTCTCGGGATCTGCGATTGAAGACGACCGTTGAAGAAGGTTGCGAACATTGCGACTGAAGCTGAGGGTTGAGCTGTGCCCAAGGTAGGCTGACATAGTGAGTATGTAGATTTTTCCATGTTATAAGAAAGGCTCACCAGCGTGTCCATAGCGATGAACCTTGATCTGTGGCTCGGAAGTGACTAGAGCATTTGTGAGGGAACCGGATTCTGACCTCTTTCTCAGAGTTAGTCGAGACATGGAGGTATTCACTGTTTGAAACGTACCAACGGCGTTTCAGTTTCGTCTAAAGGGGCTTCGGGAGGATTTAGGAGGGAAGATCGTGTATTCCGATGTACTGAACTTGGTGAGACAGCACCGGCATTTGAGTCTGAGCCTTGAGCGGAGCATGATTGAGCCTCAAGTAACTCAATGCGCGCGTGTAATTGGTCGAGGTAACTAAGTCCATCAGTCTCAGCAAGATTTCATCTACCCAGACCAATCACATACTCTACAGATACGGCTACTTTCTTTTCTTTCTCTTCAAAGACGCACGTTTCTTTACGTCTGATGCATCTTTCACAAGGATGACGCCCTGAGCAGCGAGTCTTGCTGTTCCGACAGCTGATACAGCTACTCTCCGTCAATTAAACTGGTAAAATATCGAGAAAGCCTTAGACTGACGCATTGGATATCTTTTCACGCTTTCTAGCTCGAGCTCGAGTCGATCGTACATTTATCTCATTGTCCATTTGTTCGATTGTTGAAGGTTAATTGCATGTCGGAGTGACGTTCCGGAGAACAGGAATAAGATCCATGGTTAGATTGAATGTGGGGACGGGACGTTGTGACAGGTCCACGACCGTTCACTGGGCTCAGAGGCTGAAGGCTCTATCGTTCCAGGGCAGGTTATCGAGTTTAATAGGCGTACAATGTGATTGTTTTTGATTGGAGCGCACTGACCAGAACGGTGTAATTGTGGAGAGCTCCAACTGCCGTCCAGGGGAAATACAGACGCGTTATCTTTGGGCTAATTGCCTGCAGCCCAGCCCCAGCCTCCTATTTTATCTGCTGTTCCTGAGTACATCTTGTCCACCCTGAACAGCAATAACTGCTGTTAGGACAGGGGATAGTAATCGCAGCACCTATGCCTTAACAGAGACTTATCGTTATTGAAAATGCTAGTAAATTATTCTAGACTCCGTTCAATACTCGCGAGATTTTTGGAGGCGTATTTAGCTCAGGTGCGCATTCATAATTGCTGTTGGAGCTCGCAAGTTCTATCACAAATTATCGACGCAGCGTGTTGCCCCAGAGCAACGGTAGCGCCTCTAGCAAAGAAGCAAGCATAACCAGGCAGCCAACCAGTAATCTGCAAGCTATCCATCGTCTATGAAACTTCAGCTCAACATCTCCTATTCTGTATATCCACGTCCATGATATTTCATTTTTCGGTTGACTTTACGGAAAACTTTCATATTTAATTCTCTTTCTTTTCTAATTGCTTTTCGATACCCTCTGTCCCCCCCCGCAGCTCTCCTTGCCTGCTCACGGGCCAACCAGGCTACAACTTGTCGGCCTGGCCTGTAAAGCAACAAACAATAGGCCCATTCAAGAGCTTCTACAACATCACTAATCGAATTCGCGTTTGCAGGGCATTGTCACTGCCACTGTAATCACAATAATGTCGTCGCGTGCCACCTACAGTCTCTCATCCACAAGAATGTCACACTCAACAAGACGCCGTGGGCCTCGTATCAAACCAGACCCGGAGACTTCAGTCGATAACCCTTCTATGCCAGAATCAGGAACTCTCAACTCTGGTAACCACACTGCTCCTTCCGCTTCCTCTAGCTACGGCGGAAGCACTAATTATATTCCGCCCGATCAAGCGTTCTATCACCACAGATCGGATGCCCGTGAGTGCCTCTTTCATCTCCTCTTTGAAGCGCATACGCTAACAAAATGTCCAAAGCAACACCAAGTGAACGCATCACTGAACCCGAACCTCTCTTGAGGGAACTCAGGATGCGCCCCAACGCGGCGGCTGAGAGCCCAACCAACGTTCCTGCAGATGGGAGTTTCTTTCAAACTTCTTTCCAGGACATCGGAAAAAAGCTGAAGGCATGCAACGATACTCTTGGAGAGCTTCAGCAGCTTGGCGTCGACCACGATGTTCCACTTCCTGAACTTGTTCTTGTTGGCGACCAATCTGCCGGAAAATCGAGTCTCATGTCAGGTCTTGCAAATCTCGATCTACCTCGCAGTGAGGGGACTTGCACGCGTTGTCCGCTTCATATCAGGGTATCGCGAAGCCACGACCCATCTTGCCGTGTATCTCTGCGCAAGGCATACTCCTATCAGCCCCCGCCTAGTGGCCGCATATCTGAGGGGGATGTCACTGACAGAGATCCTTTCTTTCCCTGGCGCAAGCTACCATCTAGTGCGACTCACGAGTTCAAGACAATGATCGACTACAGCGAGATCGAGGATGTTTTGAGATGGGCTCAAATCGCCATCCTCAATGATGACAAAAGTCACGAGCTGTTCGTTCCTGGCTCAGGCGCCCTGGCTGTCAATATCCCCATTGACCGAGCCGCTGAAACAGTTGCTGCCAAGTTTTCGCCTAATATCGTTGCCCTTGAGATCAAGGGACCGGAACTTCCTGACCTTTCTTTCTATGATATGCCTGGCATTTTCCAGAACCCCGCTGACGCAAGCGATGACTATCTGGTTAGTGTCGTGAGAAATCTATCCAAGGAGTATATTCAGCATCCTTCTGCGATAATCATGTGTTCTATGCCAATGAACAGCGATGCAGAGAATTCTTCAACTTTCGGTCTTATTCGTCGACTCGGCGCTCTTAACAGGACAATTGGAGTTTTGACCAAGGCTGATCTTATACCGGAGGGCGGGAACCACGAGCAGTGGCTTACCATCATGAGGGGACAAGCTCATATTGCCGGCCTGGGATACTTTATTACTTCCCGACCGCAGGGCAAAGACCTCGAAGAGCTCAAGAAATGGGAAGAGCTAGTCTTCGTTGATCACTCTCTTGAACGATGGCCTGCAACCTTTCACGAATTTTCGGAGCGATGCGGCGTGGAAAAATTGAAAGCTTTCCTGTCGGAAAAGCTTGGTCAGGAATTTGCGAAAAGGTAAGGAGTTTTTATCTCGAGAAATATCTGGAGTAAGGCTAACGTGCTATGACTAGTCTACCCCATATCAAGCACAAGCTAAGGCAGCGTCTGAATGATATCGTTGAGCAACTCGAAAAGCTACCGGAACTACCTGACAATGTTGAGCTCGAGGTTCAGACAAGTGTTATGGAGTTTGGTGAACTGACTCGAACACAACTAAAGCCGTCTGAGTTTTCGAAGCATTTTGTTCCACTTCCAGATAATTTTCGCGACTGTCTTTTAGATATGAAGCCCAAGTTTACCCTCAGAGATAGCAGTGACATTCCCGTTGTTGATATCTCTGATGATGAATCAGATGCAGGATCGGTAGTCACGGTTACCAACCCGCATACGCCTAGCAAGCGACGGGCAATGCAGCCCCCTATTACGCCTTCTAAACGTGTTCGTATGGAGCAAACGCCGAGCGGGACCCCTTCGCGAACACTGCAGCCTGAGGATAGCAGATCCAGCGTGGGTCACTCACCCGCGCCTCGTCGACAAGTCTTCCCCCCTCCTTTCACTCCATTCAGTGGCGTTGGACGAGGCTTTCGGACACTGCGTCAAGTAAGAGACGAAATCAAGTCCAAGACTAGAGCAGGTGTCCCAGACATAATTACTGAGGAAGTATACAATGACATGTGCCGAGAGGCAATCGAACCTTGGTCAGGGCCGATGAAAGCATTTCTCGATCATGTTATGGGCCTGCTGCATGATATGCTTGATATGGCACTGGCTAAGTCGTTTGCGAGCCTCAACAAGCGGTTGATATTCCGAGAATGCCGAAAAATTTTGACCGAGTATCTCAACGATCGTCGCCGAGAAACTGCCGCTGCGCTTGATCTTGTGTACCGCCTCGAAACATACGGTCTGTTCACTGTCAATCAGGAAGCGTTCCGGAGATACCAAAAGGACGAACAGATTCTTTTGACACGGTACCGACACGTAATGCGTATGCAGGCTGCAGGATATGGAGATGGTCGAGCTCCTGTCCCCTGGGAGGGTCTTACAGAGGAAAAGCGAGCGCTCGACGAAAAGCGACGCGAAGCTGAGTTGACAAAACTTGGACCGGATTCCTTCGAGCGGGAGCTGGAAGTGGTGGCTTACGTTAGAGGCTACTACCGCCTTGCAGCGCTGAGGTTCGCGGATGCCGTGGCGTTGCACATCACGAATGGCATGATACCCCATATTCAACGCAATCTACCCTTCCATCTCGACCGAAAGCTGGGCCTTGCTGGAGCTGATGCCAAGAGTGTCTACGAGAGACTCATGGAGGAGGATTCCGATACAGCAGCCAAACGAGGAACACTTAGAGGAGAACGCGAGAAGTTTGTCCGAGCTTTGGACAGTATTGAGGAATTGGAGCGTGGAGCTGGGAGCAGCACCCTGTCAGAGGAAGAACGTGACGATGATGACATGGTCGATGTCGATGTCCCACTGATGAGTGGTGCACTTCCTGCTGAAGAGGTCTGAGTGATTGTGTCACTGCACGACAAACGGTTCGACACTGGCCGTGCTGGAGCTTGTCACATTTACTGCAGTTGGCCATGATCAGTTATTGAGAAAATTTTGTGTTGGGAGGGTTTATTTGTGTGTAACTGGATTGTTTTCTATTGCCTTCTTACTATATCTGTTGAGGAAAGGAAAAGTATTGATCACGAGTCTGTAGAGACTCGAGTATGAGCAAAGCCACTTGGGTTCTTTCGTGTACGCACGATGGATGGATTCTGCCAAGTAACGACGCTGATAAGGGAGGCCTCTCAGTATAGCCTCTTGGTTCTTGCTCATCGGTTATATGTTGCATGTATCGTCAAAAGAGCCTGTACTATACTAGCAAATGACACCTGCGTTGAGAAATGAGCGTCGTGAATGTCTCGTTCGAGACTCTGGAGGATCGAGCTACATCACGAGGGGCGGTAAATCAAGGCCAAGAAATAAAAAATCTAGAACTCCAAGCCAAGATACGAAGCCGAAGGCAATCTCTCAATATCCGGGAAGTGACAGATGCAGGCTAAATTGATAGGCCTAACGGAAATAGAGATAAAAATATCGTCGTTCATAGCCAGACCCCGGCCATCGTCAAGCTAAAGCAACGAATCGCCAGCCACATCCGTTGAGCCGATTAGACTAATTGAGGGTGTCAGCAAAGGGTGGAAGGCGCAGACAAGCTAACGCAGGTGCCACTTGACCTCGTGGCAAGAACGCGGGGACTCCAGGAAGGAGGGGATCCTTTGTTCCTTGATTGATGAGAACAATACCTGGAAGACAAGTTCGGGTCTTCCCCAAATGATGAATGTGACCCCCAGATATTTCAGCTCGCCTTCTTCATTTTAGCCTGTTTCATTGTAAACTCAGACTCCTCGAACTTCCTTTCACCCCCTTCCTCTGCCCTAACCTCCACTCCGGGTAAGGTATTGCATTGCATTGCATTTAGAAGATGGTGTGCCTTCATTTACCTGTTTAGATTAAGGTTATCACGGTGTCACTCCTTAACCGAGCTAGTAAGATACTATAGTTTACGTGGCGCCGATGGAAGCCATCATGTCAGCGAATAATCGCCGAATATGACCCCCCTTCAAGGTATTCGTCGGCAGCTCTCCCGCGTCTCCGTACACCATTCCCAACCACAACAAGGGTAATTTTCGTGTTGTTCGGTCCAACTTTAAGTTATTAGCTAATTGCAGTTATATAGTGTATTGCAGACCGACCTCAGCCGACAAACAAGACCATGCTCCCTCAATTAACCGGCGATTGACAATGCATCTGCCTCTGGTCTGATGATACGTTGAGCTTAATTCATTCTTGGCCCATTTGCCGATAACCGAAAACTTCTTCTCGTCTCGGCTTACTGATCGATGGGTCTGCCAAGTGAGAGCCCGTTCGGCCAAGGACCTTGGTTCCCCATAGAAGTACATTGCCGAGATATAATTCACTCAATTCTTCTGGGCATTCAGGGCATCTTCTCCAGATTTACCGAACAGTCGGGTTTTCAACATTCCAAGACTCGGGAGCAACCGACAATCGTATAGTTCATCCGATATGAAGCCCATATCGAGGGTCAAAATTGTGAAAGGCAAGCGACAGACGCGTGATTCATTCAACGGCCCTGAGATCCGCTAAGAGGCGTTTTTAGCCCCCTCGTGCTAAGCTCAATCCTACCCAATCCTGTCTCTAACCCATGGACAGGCTGCTATTGTGTGGCACATTATTGGCCAGACCCTGAAACCTGCTGAATGGTGACAGCAAAGTGTGTGAAGGATGAAACCAACCTGGGAGTCACACTCGTTAGTCCTTTTCATTTTGCCTACTGGCGGATTAGATCAAGCCATTCCTGTCAAACACCAGACAGTGATCTGTCTAGAAGATATCGATTCCCGAGGTTAATACTAGTTCTTGAACCCCAGGGCCCGCTTACCCCGGTCTCCATTCCCCGGTCTAGCCCCGGATTCTGCACGCTCCTCCACGTTTTCGGTAATGGCGGAGAAGAGCCAAGACAATAAGTGTTTGTTGGCGACGACTTGACGGATGAATACCGAATCTATTTTCCCGGTTGTAAGTACTGTCGCCCCTAGACCTGGCCCTGCGGGCTACAGGGATGAACAGCACTTACATGAACTTGACCAAGCGGTAAGGGATGCATCGATCAATATAGACTTTTAGCTCTCGCTGATCAGATATGGGGTACATCAGGGGTATCAACGGTCGAGGTAAGTAAAGACGACAGAATGTCTCTACGGCATAATCACGATGCTTTGTACGACTATGTGATACAAGTATGTCGTTCAAATAAGCAAAGGGCGGGCAACGTATCAGGAGTGGCGGGTGCTTAGTTCCTCTATGTCGTGCGGGTCTAATCTCGTAGAATACGACCATGTTTCAACCCCGCGACCATCGAAGCAGCAGCTTATGCCTTACGGAGCAGTCCTGAAGATATTGGGAAATGACCGAAAAAGTCTTGGATTTCTTCTCAATCAGACCATCATCATGTTTGTTGACCAAACGGTCGAGAGTGGCACGGACAGGATCATGGTCACCCTACGCCCCGGCATCATGGACTTCAGCCATAATCAAAAGTCGAGATTCCTCAAACAAGCACTGAATCGACGCCGATTGGCGGCCTATTCATCTATCCAGTACTCCTCCCCCGGTCAATCTGCTCCATGTTGGGGAGACTCCCCGGGCCCCCATACTATAAGCTTGTCTCAGGGTTGATCTACCGAACCTATCTACTGGTGCATTTTCGTCTGCCTGGGTTGAATTCACCCCCAGATACAGTAGCATTGAAGCGAGTTATCACCTAAACGAGCCACCCAAGCCACCTTAGCCCGTCTTTCCGTCGCGGGTGATCCTAAACGCACCATCTCCGGCACATGTCTCCACCTCGCTGTGCCTGGTGCATGCTCCGGGCCCAATACGCGAATGATTGCTCATGGCAGCTTGACAACGCCATCCTGGCCTTTGATGCTCCACGGTTACAAGGTATGGGGTTGACTCGACTGGGGTGGTTTGTGCTGCTGCTGCTGCTGCTGCCATCCATGTTGTCTTTATAAGAAGCGGTGCAAACCCGGGGAACCCTGAACTTCTTCACTCGTCCATCTCTCCTCACGAGACGCATCACTACCCCATACATTGGGCCAATTCACTATCAACTAAACACATTGTTGATCGATTGATTTCAGCTCACAATGGCTCTTCCAAAGTTCCTTCAGCCAATCGGCTCGAAGGCCTCTACCCATAGCGATCGGGTGCCTCTGGATATTGCCCAAGCTGAGGCTCCCAGATTCGAGAAGGTCATCTGGTACAAGGAACCTCACTTGCGTAAGCTCTACTTCCTCACCGTCTTCCTGCTGATTGCCTCGGCGACCACTGGATACGATGGTATGATGGTCAACACCTCCCAGCAGATGGACAAGTGGAAGGAGTATTTCCCAGAGGAGAAGAATGCAAGCAAGCTTGGTATCCTCATCAACATGTACAACATTGGTTCCATTGTCTCCTTCTTCATTGTTCCCTACCTCGCCGATAACTGGGGCCGAAAGCCTACGATCATTCTTGGCTGTGTCATCATGATAACTGGCTCTTTCATCTCTGCTTTCTGCAATGGCTACGGCAGTAAGTTTTGACTCCTTTAGGCCGTGCTGTCACGGATATTAATTAACCCCTCTAGTGTACATGGGAGGCCGATTCGTTCTGGGTTTCGGCAACTCACTGGCTCAGATGTCCTCGCCTATGCTTCTCACTGAGATCTGCCATCCTCAGCACCGTGGCCCTCTTACCGCAGTCTACAACTGTCTTTGGAACTTGGGTTCCCTGAGTACGTACCGGTCCGTTCTACACAATCAAATCTCCTCTGACCTTTTTCAGTCGTTTCCGTCGTTGGCTGGGGTACTGCTTCCATCAACGGTGACTGGTCGTGGCGATCCATTACCTTCATTCAGGCTGTCCCCTCCATAATCCAACTCTGTGGTATCTGGTGGGTTCCCGAGTCTCCCCGTTTCCTCATCAACAAGGACAAGCCAGAGGAGGCCCTTCGTGTTCTTGCGAAGCACCACGCCGGTGGCGACGTGAACAATGCCACTGTCCAGTTCCAGTACCGTGAGATTAAGGAGACTATCCAGGCCGACAAGTCGGTCAAGTCTACCCGATACGTCGATTTCCTCAAGACCCGAGGTAACCTGTGGCGTCTCGCTATCATCATTTCCCTTGGTATCATTTCCCAGTACTCTGGTAATGCTCTTTTCTCCAACTATATGGATGTCATCTACGAGGGTGCCGGCATCAAGGAGCAGAACAAGAAGCTTGCGGTGAGTCCCGTTACCGCTCCATTTAGATCATCACATTACTGACTCCCTTATTCTTATAGCTCTCCGCTGGCAAGACCATTCTTGATCTGGCCATCTCTATCGGTGCTGCCTTCACTGTCGACAAGGTCGGACGTCGTCCCCTGTTCCTTACTGCCATCTCCGGTATGGTGTTCGCCTTCATTCTCTGGACCCTTACTGGTGGCATTTACGAGAACTCCGAGTATGCCACTCCCCCCACCAAGGATCAGCCTGGTGGTGGTGTCGCTTACTCCAACACCGGTGCTGGTTATGCTCAGATTGCTTTCGTCTGGCTCTTTGGTATCTTCTACGATATCGGTTTCTCCGGTCTGCTCGTTGCCTACGCTCTTGAGGTTCTCCCCTTCCACCTCCGAGCCAAGGGTATGATGATTATGAACATCACTGTTCAGGCTATCCTCGCCATTGGAAAGTAAGTCATATCTCAATCTTCAAGCATGGAACTCGGCAACTAACAAGCAACAGCCAAACCAACAAGCTTGCCTGGAGCAACATGCCCAACCACTGGAACTTCATGCTTTTCTACACCCTTTGGGACTTCTGCGAACTTGTCTTCGTCTGGTACTTCTATGTTGAGACCAAGGGACCCACCCTTGAGGAGATCGCCCGTATCTTCGATGGTGAAGACGCTGTTGCTCACATTGATCTCGCCCAGGTCGAGAAGGAGACCAACCTCACCCGACAGGAGTCCAACACTTTTGAAGACTACCCACACCCCAAGTCGGTTGCTTAAATCAGTGCTATCTAATTTCCATGCGACTCTGGCTATGTTTAGTTAAATAACTTGGACTGAAACGGCCTTTGCGATCTTTGACAGGAGTTTTCCCAGCAAGCGTGTCCTGATGTAATAGGGATGTATGACATCTCGACGAACCGAAAAGCAGAAAACGAACGAAACCATATTTCATGTCGTGGTTGTTAGGTTCTCCAAATTTTATATCACTCTTCTTCTCAAACAATATGCCACTTTGTTTCAAGTCCTGTGACCACGTAGATGGCTCATCCGTCGGCCTGCAATGTGAATAACCTACCAAGTGCACTAAAAGAAATCGTATTCCTTAGTCTAGATTTTCTGACCGAAGAAAGAAATTTGTGACATTTACTTTTGGTCATATGGACTATGCTATTATTATGATTTAATGCATTTCCTAGGCCCCCATTGGACAGTCCAGACTAGGTTTCCAAAAACTCCTGAACTCCATGCCAAAATTCGTATGATTTTATGTCAAGTCGGTACATAGCGTTGCAATTCTTGACTCGCGAAAATAGTGTTTACAACGAAAAGGGCGACATATCCACTGGAAGTAGGTCATGCGATGACTTTCACGGGGTCTTCGCCACTAGTCATCGCCAGGAGCCCACAGCATAGGCCCAGTGCAAATGTTGTTACGTGCGAATGACCTATAACGATCGAGAATGTCGGTTCGATCCATGCCCGCCCGTTGACTTCCAAAGCTGTAATGAGCGGCAACACCTCGTCCATCGGCAACAGCATCTGTAAAGTTTGTCAGTAAAGCATTCGGTTGTGCAGTAGAAAGAAGCACACTTACGTCGTCCTAGCGCACGTGGCATGTTACATGAGAAGTGGTTCTCATCATCAGCCTCAATCGGTTTGGCGCGATTAATGTCCCTTCCTAATAGGGCAACGAACTGGATGCCCATTCGCTCGTACTGAAAGTCCCATGTTTCGAACTGGTAGGCAGACAGCTTCTTCTTCCAAAGGTTCTCGAAGAAGCTGAAGTGTTCTTGCGCGCCAATCTTCCACTCGGTCCAGCCACGGCCCATAGGATGATACTCTGTAGCTTCAATGGGAGTTGTGTCGAGAATATGGTCTTTACCGCCTTTGTCAAGGGGCAACCAGCGATGGCTGGTGTCGTTGGGCTCCCACTTATCCAGGGAGAAGTCTTCGGGTCCACTCCATGGTGGTAGCTTTGAGGGATTCCAATCGAGCTTCTTCTCGCTGACTTCTTTTGAGGCCATTACCTTGCCTTCGCTATCAACCTCGGGGAGGTAAGGCCTGATGGCACCCAAGTTCCAGTGAACCCAGCTGAGAAGGGGTTGGTTGACGACATTAGCCGAGACGATGTAGTATTCAGGATGCTCGAGTCTCTTCTTGACAATGGATGGTATCACGCTATCTTCCATGAAGACCTGTGTATTTTTAGTAAATATTTCACAGTAATGGGACATAAATTGTTGTACTTACGATGTCGTCATCAATCTTGACATACATAACATGGTCTTCAACCCGATCGTAGGAGTTGCCAAAACCACTCGAAAAGTTATCGTCACCAGACATCTCAACTGACCATTTTTCATATGTACTCTCGCTTTCTAAGAGTTTCTTGAGAAGTGCGAGGTCCTGAGAATCCTTTGTTCGTTCCACAAAGATGACTCCATCCAGCAAGCCGCCATTCTTGGCAAGATTGCGCTATGCAGGTTAGCCTGGTTGGATATTTCACGTAAATATGTTATACCTTGAGGTAGCAATCAAGAATCGAGACTGATTGTCGTCGTCCATAAAAGACGAGTCCCATGATCTTATCGACGCCTTTCGGCTTCGACCAGTGTGCCAGTTCCTTCACGCTGTCTCCGTTTGACGACCAGAAGCGATCCAGAGTTCCATTTATACCAGGGAATGTTGGTGCCTTAGAGTCGAGGGTTGTCGGTGGTCTTTGCTCCATGACAGGAAGTTTGACGGCGACCAAATCTCTCTGTTTCCAAACCACAGTCGACATCATCAGCATCAGTATGATGGCACATAAGCCGATATGGCCTCGTGTGCAGTTCAGTGCTCGGGCAGCAGCCCTAGAGTAGGAAGTCGGTAAGTCTGATGCCTTCATCGTGTGAGTTGGTAGTATCAAGTAAGACAAGTCAATGCGAGTGAATCATTATGTGCGGGAAACTTGATATCTAAGTAGTGAGGCAACGTCGCATGTACCTGGTTGATCGGGTTCGAGAACTACGAGATAGAACTAGGTTCAGCGGTCCCAAATTTTCGAGCCCTGTCGTTTAAGGAACAGACAATAATAGGTTCCACGACGGTCGAGTCCCCAGGACTTATGAGGGGTCCAGAGCCGGGTGTGACGCCTTTGGTGACAACGATCGAATTTGGTCGACACGGTCGATCCAATGAGGCTGGTTGCTATACGATACACGGCCCACTGGCAGAGCCAGCCCGGCAAAGCTATCGCTCGGTGTATGCAATCGTCGTGGAAGCCGTACGCCTCATGATGATTGGGCACTTGGCGTTCAGGAACAACAGAAAAGAGTATCGGGTGCCTGAAGTCGGTATGGCCGGCAATCCAATTCGTAGGCCGGATATGGCAACGTGGGTAAGAAGAGTTACCAAGGTTGCCTCTAAGGTTAGACAACTTAGCCCCTCCAGATCAGGGGATAGAAAGACTCAGACTAGTTGGATAAACTTCCTGTCAAACGAGCTGGCACTATACCCGTTTACTTCTTGCCCCTTCAATCAAAGGGTCAATTTCTTGACTCCACTGGAGTAATAGTTCCTTGCTGTACCATCTATCCGAGCTTCATGGTACGCTACCTAGTCGAGGGGGCTTTGGAACCAGCTTATCTTCCAAGTCCCTGCAGGTATGCAATGGCAGGCAGGTCATCCATTGCAAGATGCTCTCTGATAAGTCTCAACAACACTTGATGGATGGCAGGAGGAAACAGATTTCTGAGACAGATCAGTAAATAGTCACTTGTGGCTAGTTACCTAAGCCCATAAAATCTGAGACATTTCGCCCAGTTTGCAAGACAAGCTACACGATATTGGTGACGGCGAGGCGGGTCTTTTTGATTGACAAGACGGATTTGGTAGGTTCCAAGCCGCGCGTCAATGTCAAATCCGCGAAAGAATGTCCGTCGCCTTATCTTGAAGCATTGTGTTTCCAGGATCTGAGGCTCGAGATATATGATGCAATGCGGGACGGCGATCATTCAGGGTCTTTTGCAAGTCGTCGATCTCTACCACTTTGGCAGCTCCAAAGGAAGACTTTGTCATTGACGTACTTCACGGTGATCTTATTCCCGGCCGGTCAATGCAGTGTCGTCGTGCTTTACAGACACTTCCACTTTCGTAACTTTTAACAATTGTCCATTCATTAATCGGCCGTTCCAGGTCAAGGCGAATGGACTCCATGATAAAAACAGAGTTCTTCGTGTCATGTTTGATATGCAGGCTAGGGAAAAGAGAGCTGTTTGTCGGGTCTAGACTGTGCTACTGACAGCCTAATAGATATAAGCTTCTCGTAGCCCCATAATTGATCAAGCAATGCCGAAAGGCACATTGTATTCCATGGTCCGGACCTTGGTCTCAGGTTTGATTCAGAGACTCAGATAGCCCCGAGTTTTGTATTGGTGGTTGAAAGCCTGCTGAAGGAGTGCTTAGATCAAAGATAGTTGCCGATCTGGAACGAGAGAATGAAGCCACCATTCCAGTCTTTTGCTGGTTTTGGGTTACTGCTCAAGCGCACGTTTCTCAGGCGATGGTCTCTATCAAATGTCCTGTGTAGGAAAGAAAAGAAGGTTGGAAGGTTTTAGTTTATTGGGTTTACGTTCCAGTCGTGGTGATAGTACTGTGCTAGATGCAGATAGTCACTTTTCACACGGTGCATGACTGGGCCCGAGAATGATTATTTGTACTGTATATATACTGTGCAGATCCCAATACAGAGGCATTGTCTACGTTATCGAAGTCCCGAGACTATCTTTTAAAGACTTAGATAGTAGTATGACTTCTTTAATCATATAGGAGTTTCGTATTTTCTGCATACACTTGAATTAGTTTTAACTATATACTCTTGCAGGCTTGCGGCATGTCATCAGTATAGGGTAGCGCCATCTTGAGATAACGAAGGGCAAAATGCTGCAAGGTCATTGTATATTCATGCCCTTTATAGAGAGTACTTGACATATTTCATGCTATTCTATACACGTGTGTTCAATGCTATTGATTCTACTAAAAGTCACCCGCTATCTTGGGACGACAGCACCTAGTGATTCATCAAGTGTGTTCACAAAGATGTAAAGCATCGCTTAGTCAAATCATGGGCCGAGTTGAGGTTCCAGACCAAAATTATTGAATGTTACAGTTGTTAGGGCGAGCAAGTCTGAGGATGTGAATTAAACTAGGAACTTTGATTACTACATTAAATACTAAATACAGACCTTCGTTATAACCACCCAACCTTATGCTGAATTAAAACCTGAAAATAGATACTTCCCACCAATTTTGAACTCAAGGAAAGGTATACGCTCTTGTCAATCGATTCGTCACCATCGAACAGACAAGGGTGAGCGAACTTTGTTTACTGCTCGGTGGTTTGCAGTAGGAGCCTTTGATGGTGAGGCATCTACTGTCACAACCACAGTGTTGAAAACAGTCGCGATGCTCGTAGAGACTGCAGCTGATTCGCACCCAGTTGGCTCACTACCGTGAACCTCGGTGTAGATGTCGCCGTTGCCGTAAGTGCGGATCTTGGTATAAACGGGAACGTTGGTGTTGTAGCCATCACCTCCGTCCTGACTCTTTGTGTTGCTAGGATCCTCATATTGGCCCTTGCTGCCATCGCCACCAGTATCAGTACCATCGTTACCATAGTCGCTCTTGCCGTTGTCGTAGCCAGGGTTACAAGGCTGTCCGTCCTTCTTTGTGCAGGTTGTGTCGCCAGTTTCGGGATCGTAAACGACGACCTCAACCTCAGGCTTGCCAGTATAAGTGGCGGTTCTTGTATAAGTCTCACAGTCGTCATCCGTTACAGTGGCGGACCCATACTTGACCGGAGCAGTCAAGGTGTAGGTCTGATCGACCTCAACAACAGTGGTGATGCAGTCGCCGTTCTCTTTGGTGATGGTACTGACTGTCGGCTCAGGCTTAACGATAACGGTATAGTACTTGCCACCTTGTTGGATAGTTTTTGTGACAACATAGTTGTTGGTGTTCTTAGCTGTGATTGTCTCAACAACTTTGTTACCGTTGTCGAGAGTGATAGTCTTGGTGGCCTCATACTGATCGTTGCCTGTAACGGTCACAACTTCTTCATTCCCGTTGCTTTGGGTGATAGTCTTGACGACGGTGTTGGGGTTGCCGTTGGTGTACGTCAAAGTCTTGATCTGGCCATCCTTGACTACAGTAACCGTGTGAGCGCCGTCGGGATCGCTATCACCATCACCACCGACAATCTTAGTGACGACTCCACCATCGTAGTTGGATGAACCGGCGCTAGGAGCAGGGTAGCCATGGCTAATGGTTACTGTCTTGGGACCGGGCTGGTATCCGTTACCGTTCGAGTTTCCAGGACTGGGATACACATCAACCTTCTTGGTGACGATGTGCTCACTGGTCTCTGTTTCCGTCTCAGTCACAGTAACAGTCTTTCCAAGACGGGTAACGGTGATAGTCTCAATGGCTGGCTCGATAGTTTCGCCCTGGCTGATGTATACAACCTTGGTTTGGGGACTCTGGTAGCCCTGGGTGATTGTAACAGTCTTTCCAGAGCCGCCTTGTTCAGTAACCGTTACGGTGTGATAAGAGCCGTTGGGATCTGAGACCGTGACAGTCTCATACGGTCCAGATGGCTTGGTAACAGTTACTGTGTGGGCACAGTCCTTGGGCTCGCTTTCTAGTGAGCAAGGGGGACACTGGGCGATGGTGTCTCGTTGATACAACCAGTCAAAGCGTGCCTGAGCCAGAGGCACCAAGGTCAGTGTTGCTAGAGAACTAAAGCGAACCATGTTGATATGGAGAACTGGAGGTGAGGAAGAATGAAGCTCAAGAGACTTATGTGTGAGCGAGGTTTGACTGAGATTGGAGAGAGGAGATGTCGGTTGTTAGAATTGAAAGTGTTGATGATAATCAGAAAGAGTTCTTATGGTGCGACAGAGACTCATCCTTATAGTTATCAGTTTCTGGGTACATTTTTGGCTTCCTCACAGGGCGATGAAGTTATCACTTGAAGGGACGATAACGACAAGAACTATTGCCAAGCATATAGGCAATAACTGCGATCGAAGGAGATCTTTAAGTGAAGCTGATTCACGAGAGACAGAGACATTGGCAATAAAAGAGGCATTGGTGTAGTAAATCCCTCGGATGAAGCGGGCCAGGGTTTTGTTCAGAGAAGGCTTTAATGAAACACCAAGATGTGAAGGGTAAAACACTTAAAGGTTCCTCGTGATCAGCACTGAAAGCAAGTTGAGGGTTTGCCAGGGTGAAGTGAACAGTATGTTGGCAATCGCTAGTTTTGCTTCCCTTGGATAAAGACTAGGGACAAATGATACAGCTGAATATTGAGGCTCCCTTACTCAGGGCACCCATTGTCAAGGGAGTAGTATTAAGGGAGCGTCAGAGACGAGGACCAAGAGAGGTTGCACAAGGCTGCAAAGAAGTCTGTCTAGGATACACAGTTCGCTGATATATCCGTAACCCAGATCATTCTGATGATATCTTCAGCATAACAAAATTAGTTTATTTTGTCTTTGTTGTATGAAGTTCGTTGTTGTTGGTCATAGCAGTATGGTAGATGGCGAGCGGGCCGTTGTTTACCCGATGCAGCCTCGGGTTCCTGAAGAAGGACCCACCGAGCGAGTAACGTACGTCGTGAAGCAGTCGCGCGACTCATGAAGAGAGTGATCACGAAGTCACGAGGCTGTACGACGAAACTTCCTACAACCTTCTACGCTCCTTAAACATTCGCTTCTTCGTTGCTCAGGCCATGCTCTTGCAATAGTTATCGATCCTTTGCGACAATACACTATCTCCACTCCGCCGACGATCTGATATGTGTACCTGAGTTTTTCGATTACGCAACAATGGGAGCTTGCGCATCATGTCTGGGAAGGGGAGATGCCAATACCTACGATGAGGTATGTTACCAGGCAGTGCTACGGATTTTGCGACTACTGGTCTCGCATCGGCATTGGCAGGGGCCTCTGCTAACAACTTGTTTGCTTAGGAGGAGGAGAACCGTCTTCTTTACGATGATGCCAATGGCATGCAATACGGTAGTTTCGGAGATCAAGCAATAAACGGCGAGAACGATACGCTTGAAGCTCAGCGAGAGAATGAGGCTCTTCAACGAGTGATAGCCAAAACATCTGAGTACGTTCGCGAGCACAAGGAGTTGAAGGACGCTGACCCAGGTGCATAGCAATATGGTAGACATCTTTGAGATCGCTCCCCAAGAAAACGCAAACCGTGGAACAACGACACCCTTTGCCTACGCTGGTCAAGGTGCACGCCTTGCCCGATACCAACATCTAGTATCAAAACTTAGCAACCAAGGCGACAATAGCCCTGCGAGCGGTGTCAAAGTCGATTGGCTCCCGGAAGACGAGACCATAGAGATGCAAAAGAACGGCCCAGCCAGCATCAAGACTCTCGAGAGCGATGAGGGCCCTCTTGTGGGGACCTTTGCAGATGCCGCAGCCGCCATGCGGTAATGACAGCCTTCCTTCGTCCAGCAATGCAGATGGCAGAGAGGCCGAAAGCTCCCAGATGGGGGAATCGGCAATTGCGACATGAATTTGCAATGCAATCTTCGCGATACACGACTGATGACGACACATACCGTACGTTTTGGTGTTCAAGACCGTTGCGTTTGCCCAGATCTAAACTTTTCTCCCCTGGTCTGGCTTAAATTGGATGAGACTCATCCCGGTCTAGCTCTTGCTGGGCATGTCGGTGAAGTGGCTATGACAATAATGAGCGAAAAAGTATCGCTTATTTACCGGCCCATCTTCCTTTAATACTAACCTCGACTAATACGGTCTTTTGCGACCAATTTCCGGTTGCTGCTCATCTTGTTGAAGCAGTTGAATTCTTTGGCAGACGGAGTTATTGTTGCATAGAACCTGTTTAGCACTTAACACTCGGTGCAGGACTGCACTAGTTCTTTTATTTTCTTCATCTCTTTTGTGTTTTTTCGCCAGGACTTCGCGGAAACCTCTCCTTTGATTGTTGTGGGCAGGAAGTGGACTTTGTACAAGCAGACACACCCAATCGAATTTTACAGAAAATTTCCCCCTCGTCTTATTGAGCTGGGTCCTGGAACACAACCCTAGACGGTTTAGTTTTACGACCCTCGCTTCGTCATCAATTCGTACCATCGGTCTTTCTCTGGCAGCCTGCCGCGCATGAGGAGCACGAGCGATGAGCTAGAGTCAAAGTCCATCAGTCCACAAGGGAAGCGTGACTTGTCGAGAACCAAGAACACCCATTAAGCATCAGACACGTGCGTTCCCCTCACACTGGCTCACACCGAATTCGAGGTGGCCCGGCATTCAGTGGGGTGGTTATAACGCTAGACCAGGGGAGCAAGGTCAGAGATTCAAGGAGGATGGTGGCCGCCCCTCTAGCTTGCCGTCGGCCCTCGATTTAGTCTGGTTTTCTCCGGCTTCGGCTCGCACCGTTGATGGGCGGCTTGCATGGGTCCCCATCCACTGGGGAGGTTTCAATGGATCTCTTTCGTCAACCTGAACAAGATCCCGCCCACGTCCCAAGCCTTCGGGATTTGTTTGGGAAAAGTCTGTTATGGCCCAGCACGCCAACACGACATCATGGGGTTTTCGAATGGGGAGATGGGTCGCGTCGAGCCGCTCTGGGAGCGACCTTGCGTTGAAAAAGACAAATGAGAGGAAACCACGGAACTTACCCGTTCCCTCGGGTTAAGAGAGCCATAATGTCGGGAATCAGCCCTCCATAAGCATCCCCTTCATGAGACGTTGGGCCCCTGAATCCCGTTGACGGGAGGCTGGACCAGCCTGAGACAGGGCTCAGATTTTCGCCAAACAGGGACCATCGATGATAGGGATTTGTCAAGACGGCTACGTACTATTATGTTCATACTCTGCACGGCTTGGAAGCGTCTCTGTCTGTGCGAGGAAACTGATAGCTGCTATGGGCGGCGCGGGTCAGGCCGGGTCGACCAGGGGTCCATTACGGAAAAGTGACCAGCAAGGCGGACAACCATGAACTTGACCAGTCAGATACGACATGGAGTGTGTTCATGGGTTTAAATCTCATCGGCCTTTTCTTCATGTCGTTGGTAGGTCTTGTGCAGGTTAGACAAGCAAAGCTCGCATTATGGATTAGTCACATGCTGTTGCTGTTCACTGCAGCCTCTTCTCGTACCTTTCGATGGCGGGCAACCAACCCTGCCCAAATATGCAGACCGCATTCACGAACCAAATGCCTGTAATTCTGGCACGGCTAGGCTCCTCAATTGAGTCTGAGCCCTGAAGGCTATGTATGGTCTCCACCTTTTGCCTTGGTGCACAGGACTACGTCTTTGCACCCATTTGCTTTCCATTATCCTGCACGATGTCGAGCATTGCGGGTGCTGCATAATTGCTCAACACTCGCTGAGCTTCGAGGTCTCCATACTGTTACCTTCTTCAAGACGACTCTGGCGATGGCAGTAACCAAAAAAAGCATGTTCATTCAACCAAAATGTCCATGATTGGCAAGTCTATCGCGATCAACTCTAATTTTTGCAACGTCGATATCCGTCCCTGTGTCTCATTTCGTCACCGCCCGGCTCCACGATACCACCCGCAGCTCCTGTTCAATTCCCGCCTCGATTTTTAATACCTTCCCATCAGCTCCTATCGATCGTTCACCCGATAACAGAATTTCTGTAGCGTCGACTCTATCCTCGATATTCGAAGCATCGACCAAAGTTACGATACATCCCACAGGCATGCTTCATACTGCTACCCAGAAGTGAACAATAAGGGCTGGGAAAACAATCCAGATTATCTGAGACATTGGGGACCTGGAGGCTGGAGCCCCGACGCCTCTTGCGTTATGCTCTAGCACCTGCTTTCCACACACCTTCATCCCTATTCGTCGGTGAAGGGCTTGGGGTTATCAAACCATCTGTCCTGGAAGCCCCGATAAGCAAGGGCATATACCTAATTCGAATGGTTTCCGTTGGATAGCAAACACTGATAGGTTAGGTTCCTCACATAGCACAGGTACTCCTGGGCGCCCGAGAGAAACAACACAGCAGATCCAACTGGTTCTCGTTAACGCTACACTTACCCCCATGGTGGTCTCTGATTTCTTGTTATTCTCCTATTCGATGCGTTTAGAAGCCTCTTCAAGCCTACTGCGTCTTTTACAGTCACGCCTTTCCGCTGTGCTTCCTTAATCGATGTCTCTTGTCTCCTCACATCGTCCCTCATTTTCTACTCTGACCCATCAACAGCTATACTTACGCCGAAACCAGTCTCCTTAGTTCTACCTTGACTTTGAGCTTGTCGTCATCACACTAGTTCATTGACTCAAATAGAAACGGCGTCTCCGATCAACATGTAACAAGGAACAGGACTCTTATTGCTTGTGTGCCCATGGCCCACACTCCCAGCTCCGCATATCCATGCATTATGATGGCACTGCCACCCTCCCCCGTCTGCAATTTCTACTGTATGCCGCATGTACAAGGGCAAGAGAGATGCTATTGTGCTTCCATGTTAATGGCGTTTACGCCGTCGTGGGCACTAACTTGGAATACAAAAATAGAAAGTCGTGGTCTTTTTCACGACAACGCACGTTACGTTGACCTATTTCCACAAGGTTCACAGCTGTGGGTATAATGAAAGAATATAAACATAAACCTGGCAGCATCTGGGCCCGTCCCACAAACGTTTTCTGCATGCCCGAGCTCTGGCCCTGAGATTCCTTCGTCTTTGGCCCCTCTCCCAGGTCTCATGATAATGCGCCAGTATACTGAAAAATGTCGGAAGAGAGAAGCATAGCGAATTGTGTCTTCTTCCAGACCAACGAAGTGAAGAAAGGTAAGGAGAAAGGAGAAGATAATTCACCATAACAGTCATTCCCACAAGAGAGTTTGTTTTCCACCGCTCTGCCTTCTGTTGTTCTCTGCCCCTCTTCCTCGTCCCCTCTTGCCGAGCTCCTTCTTTCGACATCGACCGCAACATTTTTGTTTCTCGCCCGCCCGAATATAAAACAAGGTGGTCATGATCGTGATTACAGAATTTCGATATCCTGGAAGATATCCGCGATTTCGCATGAAGCTAGTACTTCGAACATACTGTCGCATCAGCATGGTATAGCATAGCCGCTCGCTCTTGGCCGTCGTGAGATATATCGCTCTTGGCATCTCGTCACTTTACTGCAACAATGGGTTAGCCACTCATATTCTTTCTGTTCCTCCTCACCACACAATGTTCATGCCCATACCCATGCCCCTACACCCACAGCCCACAGCATATGCAAGAAGCACAGCACCACCATCACAGACACACACACGCCCCTCACACCCCTTTCTGGCCTTCCCGTCCCTCTTTTTCCTTTTCTTGGGAATTCTTCCTTTCTTTGTGCTCTCGGCTCAGTCCTGCATCCTGCCTCTGCCCATTCTCTTGTTCGGGCTGGGCCTCTTCACTCACTGCAAGTAGAAATAAATAAAAGGAAAAATCATGTTTTTAGACTCACCTGGCCAAGCGATTGTAGCCTGCGATCGTGCTCCTCTCTCATACGATAGATTTGACCAAGTACTTCTTGCATCTCAGCACATGTTCGCTCGATGGTGGCATTTCGATTGCCCTCCCTCTGCCAGCGCTGAACGTCGCGATACATCTTGTCATACCGACGCTGTTTCTTCTCTGTATCGTGGCAGAGTTTACACACGTCTATGTCGGTCTTGGTTTCGTAGACAAGCTTCAGGCCGCACGTTTCGCCCATGCGGTATTCTTTGTTGCACTGCTGACGGAAGTGCCCCCAACGCCAGTAGCCGCATGCCCAACGAGTTTGGTCAAAGTAGCACATGGCTCAAGGGTTTTTGGTGTTAACAAGAGGTTTAGTGGCGAATATTAGAGGCGGGAGAAGCAGGATATCTCTAACTGGTTCGACAGAAGAGGAGAAGCAGCGGAAACACCGAAGGCGGAGAGCGGAGTTCAAGAGGCGAACTCGTGGTCGATTCGAGCCGAACCCGAAGTTCAAGTCAAAACTTAACGAGTCGTGTCGAAGCGATGCAAGTCAGTCCAATAGTAGCCGACCCGGAACGGTATAAAAAATGTAAGGGTTGGGTTAAATCGAGTCGAGAAGAGTCCTTGGATACACAGGTTAGTCACTGGATTTCTACTATTGTCTCTGCCCCTTCTGTGCCTCCCCTTCGCGTTGGTCAGGCAATTTTGTTTCTACCCAATGCAAACGACTTCCACTTGTCAATCTCATGTCAATGCCACCATTTGCCTTTTTCTTCGGTTTGTGAACACGGCATTATCTCATATTCATCAACATCTTGCCGCCCCTCATGCTGCCCCGAATAACCTCTCAATTGGCTTCCTGCCCCGTAGCGTTCCAACAGATAATGCATAATGAGAACAGCATAGCAAAGGGATAAAGAAAGCAGCGTTGTTGACGGTATGCCGACTTGGTTCGAAAACAACAAACTTATCTGCCAAACTTACTTGGAATGTGGCTGCTGTGTGATAGGCTGTACGGCCAGGCCCAAGAGGAAATACAGCAACTTTATGGAACTTGACAAAGCTCTGGCGGCTGCAAGTTTCGATGATTCTCTTGGTATTGAGGCTGATTGAGTAATTCCAAATCACTTCGAGACTGCAGTCCTTGATCTTGGCTACCGGCCGAGTTGTTTGCTGTGTTGTACTAGGTGATTGATACCCCAAGGTATTCAGCGTCTTAGAGTCGAGATATATAGGTCTGAAGACACTCTTCTATAACGTATGGGATCGAAGTTGGTCTTGTAGAACAAAGTGATTAAGACATAAACTGGACAATGAATGGTCAGCGTGATGTGGCCGTAGACTTGTTTGAGGGTAACAGATGATGAAGGTGGGATGTGATCTGGATCGAGTGGATGTCGTAGCCAACTTATACTTGTTTGATCCAAGAGTCTCTCTGCGTACTCGATCTTCGTGCTGTATCTGTATATGGCATCCCACATCCACAAGTGGGACTCCGGCACAACCAACAAGCAATCGCATTCGTTCCTTAGACCCCTTGCTCTCCTCAATTCGGGCCAGATTAATGGCCGTCCATTATGAGCTTGAACTTCTGTTTTTGCTTGTGCATTTGCGCCTGCATTTGAATTCGTTTCTCCTTTTGTTCCTGCGGGATAAAGAGGCTTGCTTGTCGTATGTGTCGATTGGGTACCCTTACTTAAAGCCCCATCTGGTCTTTTCTTCTCATCGCATCACCATCCTCCATCAGCAGAGTGGTCCTACACGCACCCCTCCTCAGCTTTGATACTCCATCGTTTCTCTTGCGTCGCTGCCACACGACGTACCCCGACTATTCGTCGGTTCTAATCTTGAACTACTTGGTTCCTGGGTCTTAATGTGGTGCCGGAGCAGCCAATCTGTGCCTGTGCATTTCTCAATGACCCTGCAGCATATCTATCAATGATTGGAGCCACCCAACACCATATGTTGACTGTCTTAGGTTTGAATTGACTTTGCCTCGTGTCTCTTGTTTTCCATCCATCATATTATGCCTTTTGCTGTCTTGTTAGCTGACTGCCGCCATTCTCACTGATAACAATAGCTGTCAGTCCAAAGCGACAAGCCTCTGGTAGCACAGTCTCAGATCCAAATTTAATAGCATAGTATGAAAGCCCGATGGTCGCTTGCCACGTTGATCAAGACCTAAAATTCGATACACGCCCCCCCAGCAATATCAGCAACTACAGTGAGAGCAAGGGTAGAAGTACGGGGCATCCCCACACCACAAGAATGCTACTGCAGTATTTTGTGTGTACAGCACTTCACCGTGATGTTGTAGCTGCAGTGAAAGCAACCAAAGCAGGGCTGACGAAGGACCAAGTAACTTGGACAAACCCACGGGGATGTGTATGAGTATTTGCATGGCTGCATATGCCCTTGGTGCGATCCAATTTGCCTTTCAGCCTTTGTTGTCGTTCTAATGCACAACGTACCTGAGGAGTAGATATAGCTTGGCTGCCTCTGTTTTGCAAAACTCGAAGGCCCATAACAGAGACCTTAGCCTTGGACTCGCTTCACCCATCATCTGCTTTTCCTTTCCGGATCAGTTCGTGCCAGTCATGAGTACATATCCTGCATTGGTCGGAAATCGTTCTTTCAGTATTCTATATTCCTTCCAAAGCGCGCCTTTGATCACGGAGCCGTGAGGCAACCTGGCCACTTAAACGGCCATGTTATTGCTACGAGTCCTGTGCCTTTCCCGCTGCGGGCCTGGCCTCGGCCGCGTCCTCTCGAAATCTTGTCCTAGTCGAGTGCACGAGTGCACATAAGGTGGTGTCTTGATCTGCGGCCGCTGTGGGGCTTCATGGTTCGTCCCGAGGGCGGACAAGTGTCAGGAAACAAGGGGATCCTGAATGCTTGCAATCTCGACGGTTGACGGATTCGGTGAAGGCAAGGGCTCTGGTTCGCTGCTTTTCTCCTCCTCCGTGCGTCAAGCCCTTGCCCACAGACTCGAGCTCGATGGCACCGCCGGCCCATTGGAAGAAGGCATGCAGTCCAGGGATCCGCCATTGGACTTTCTCTCGTGGTCTACGGCATCGAGTGCTCCTTACGACATCGTATCGTCCTACTTCTACAGGAAAGCATGCATTGTCCTTTGCCGGCTTTTCACTTCCAATTTTGAGACTTGCGTTGGGCCAAAAGAACTGCGCATCATGTCCATGACTCTGAACCAAGCTCTGTACGACAGATGCCTGCAAATGTTGCCACTACAAGACATGGCACTCGGTTTGGTAGGTCGCTAGAACCATGTTACCTGTGTTCCCCATTTCATGCCTGTTGGCCGTTTTTGTTGAACAGGAACTCGTGGTAGGTCTCGGCCGATTGCTTCTGCTGTTGCGCGATAGCTCTGTATCGTCCAACCCACATATCAATGCAAATCTTGGTCTCAAGAGCCTCAAAGAGACTCCTGCATACCGATTCCTCCCCTCAAGCAACGGAAGTTAACAATGACGCATGGAGAAGTCTTTGGGGGGTGGTCTTCCATTTCTCCTGACCATATTAAAATCCTCCCCTGTTGGTCATTCCTCCGTGGTCTCGCACGGCAGCCTCAGCCTCTCTCCTCCCCAGGATATTTTCTTGGTCAATAAGCAGCCATCCGCACAGGATTAAAGTCAAGCTGAATTGAGTTAGCTAGCTCGTAATTGTGAATTGCTGGAAGTCCTCGCCTCGGAAGTAATGTATGAGAATAGGGGGGGTTTGCATGATTTTCGTGCATGGCTGCCGGCTCACATGAATGATTAAAGTTCCGTCCGGCCACTAAACCATACGTTTGCCATTCAGGAAGCTTCTTTGTCAAACACCATTGTCGACGGTCCAGAAGTCATTTCATAATCATGCTGATGTGCACAAGGCATGAAGACGCACAACGTGGCAGCATCCCTCTGGCCAAGACTGCAGCCTAACCATTGTATTCCATCGACTTTGGAGGGAGAAGAGAGAATTGAATGCCTGTCGACATGACAAAGATACCGTTGTATGGTATTGCCTCCAGACACCCAGTCATCCCCTACCGCCTCATCTGTGCTGGTTCCATGGTGTATCACGCAAGACGTGATTCGCACGCCTCGCTTTTATCGATGTTGAAGCTCGAGTAGTCATGCAACAATAACTGCATATCACATTGGAGCCTTTGGACACGCTGCGGGCTATGTTTTAGAAGTCGTTTGAGCGAGTCTTATCAGTTGTTCCTATCTTCCAATATCACTCTCTGTGGCGATGATTTTCTTGACATAGACTGCAAGACCTTGCGGAGAGTAGTCTGGAAGACAGTGTGTTTATACTATGACATAATATCAACGCTAACTGTGAGCACTTCGACATGGAATCATGAGAATGAGGATCTTGAAGTAGCTCGGCGTGGTCTCATACAGCCATGTGGGTATGCACACTGGGCAAGGAATAAGACTTCCGATGTTACGAAGATAAGCTCACCGTTTTCATCCACCGACAGCATGTGGAAGCCCATAACCAGTAATGAGCACAAGTAGCATCAAGGGCTACCATCGACAGGCATTTCCAGCACTCCCAACATGGGATATGGCGGTGACAAAGGATTCTTTCCGGGGAAACATGACGAGGCATCCGAATACTGCTGAGCTGGCCTTCTGCTTCGGGAATGGCCTGCGTCTCAGGCTACTGACTCGTCTGTGATGACTTCACAGCCCGCATGAGACCACGAGCATGAGGGGACAGGGAGCCAAGCTGAAAGAGCTTGATACTGGGCCTTAATATTGGGCATTGTTGGGCTCAGCAGGGATGCATGCCGAATTCTTGGTGTCTGTGGCTGGGGAGTGTCAAATAATATACCCTTACGCATGTATATTGGGTGCCGGCGACTCTGTGCGTGTACTCACATCTGTTTTGGTGGGTGGATGCACCAAGCGAGACACGAGGCGTAAGCTCGAGGCTCCAGGGGGTTCGCCATTTCTCGCTTTACATAGGCAAGCAGTCAAGACTGGCCAGCTTGTAGGCCTGTGGCTGGCAATCATAACAATCGTGTATCAAGAGGACAAATACACAGACCATCCGCAGACCCCAAAGCTTTTGGTGAACCGCTGCCCCCTGCTTGCTCAGCCTGATGATCACAACGGCCCGGTCTAGCGGCCGGGCCGGCCCGCTTTGGATTTTTCAGTCCTTCATTTCGAGTCTTAAGAGGTGGTTTGTTTGCCAAACAGTTGGTGCCAAGGTCGATCCTTTCAAAGGCATTCAACATTTTTCTCAAGGCCTTGAAAAGAATCACAGAATTTTCCCAGAAGAGCAGCGAAGCTCAATTGTAAAGATACAGCTAGTCGTAACCTAATCACCAGAATAGTACAAGGGGAAACTTCGCAAGCCACTGCAGCGCTGAAGCTGGAATTTTGACCGTAGAATCAGAGCTTGTGCAAGATAATTCGAAGACTCTGAACTATCCAATGAGCCGCGAGCCTGGAAAGCCACAACCAAATCTGGCGAGTTTGAGTTTGAACCAGTCACCTGGGTTGCTGCAAATCATGTGTCTGAAAAGGGCTGCATGGAGCCCCTTCACAAGTAACGGGGAGGGAACACGTCCGATCGTACCTGGAGCCAATTGAAAGGGGGGAAAACAGATCTCACAAGCCCACAAGAAACTGTGCACCGGCATTCCGCAAGGCTTGATACCCTACGAACCTGAAGGATTGGCGATTGTCTAATGCTTAAGCGGGAAATACAGTGGCTGGCGCATCATCTCGGGTTACTGCTATATCCCGGCTTTGTTTTATCCAGACCGTCTGTATTCCGGCAGTGTCTTGATCGAAGAGCAACTTGAAGAAGGATGTTGAAGGCTAGCGTTGTAGCCATGTGGGGAGAGGACTGACAAGCAGGGGGGTGTCAGGGATCAGCAGTTTAGGTATGGGTCTTCCTGTACGGCAGACATGTTTCCATTGTCGCCGCATGGACGCCTATTGGAAGCACTGATTGGTTGGAAGCAGGATCTCAGCATGGCCATCTCAGGAAGCCAAGATCTTGTAATGGCGCAAGGTGTAAACGACAGATGCTTGCAACAACTGTAATGAGGCTGAAATGAAAGATCAAGAGATGTCTCCATTTGATATTGGTAGAGGAGTCGAATCATCGAGCTTTCCTTGATCGATTGGTTCGCAATGTGGTGAAACCTTGTCTCGTGCTGTGAGACAGTAAGGGAAATAAAAATCAGGTCGTGGGCTGATGTCTTGGTCTGTTCCACAACCTTAAGACAGCGTCACGGCAGGGTGGAGCGAAGTAATTTGACAATCTGGAGTGACAACGGTTCTTTTGGATGTCATCTTGATAAGGCTTTCTCGCTAGCTCGTAGAGCTGCATAACGAATTACGGAAATGGTTGGAGAAACCTGAGTGTGATATCCATAGAAGGCAACGAGCGCGCGAAACGCGACAATCCCTTTCCAGCACACCAAGGCGATGTCCGAGACACCATGCGGTAGTGAATTGGATCTGACTCTGCGATTGAGCGCTTTGTGATTCGACGGAAACAATTTGACGCGCCTACCGTAGGTCTGCCTGTTGAACGGTGCCGGGGTCTAAAACTGAAGCCCCTGTTGCTCTCTGTATGCCAGGGCCTAGAATTTGGTCGCAGACTCAGGTGGGTTTTGCAACCACGTCACGGCGCCGAGGAAGCGCGCGGGTGTGCAGGTAGAATTGAAGAACGCAATTGACATTGTGGTGGGAGTTTCTTTTTCGAAGTTGCCTGGCTGCTTGGTTCGGCGATGGTGTGAGCCGACTTACGCTGTCTCACGCATGGAATGCGTGCAAAACACTTATTGATTTGCGAAATTGAGGAAGAATCAAGGTGCCCGTGCATGAATACGTCAGCTTGAGCTGAAGGCAGGTAACGAGAGCTGCAGGTTGCATGAACATTGCACATTCATCCCGCACGAACTGAGTAAGGGGATGTATCATTGATCTTGGGCCAACTCATCGCCAGTAACAAGTGGCAACTGCCCCGAGGCGGAGGAGGTGTGTCACAACCAGCAGACACGTTGATCGACGCACGGCGCGGATTAGGATCAGATTCCGGGGCCGAACTTCAGTCGTTCATCAAAGTTGATAGAGCAGATCTTTCGCGTGGCTGTGGTGAGCATATGCATGCGAAGGCGGATATGTGATGTGATGTGATACGTATGATGTGCTGTATGCGGGTGTAAGTAAGTGGGTGGGTGTGCCTGCGGTAGCTTGCAGGTGGATAAATCGATATTTAGTCTTGTTATTGTTGTTGTCGGGTGAAGGGCGATATTGATATTGGGCTGCCGCGTGTTTTTGTTTCTTCTTCCCATTTGTAGAAACGGGAGCGGTGAAGCGAAGACAGAAACCAACAGAGCCAGGCCAGGTTGACGGCCCCGAAAGTGGCCAGAAGGAAGTCACATTGAGGTGGTAAATACTACCTGACGCATATGCATGTGTGTAGAGGGAAAGGGAAGCAAGAACGGGGGAAAAAAAGAATGTGGAAATCATCCGCTACAGGTTAGGCAAGTCAAGTTAAGGTAGTTACCTCAGGTATATGTTATCCGACGAATGAGATGCATTCTAAATAATTAGTGTGTGCTTTTTCTTGATCTCATTTGTGTATTTTGGGTTCTCCCTATCGTATCAATACTTAAGTGCTTGCTTCCTTAGATTTTCTGTTCGTGATTTCGTACATTGGTTCCTGATGAATCCCTGTCAGGGTGTAAATAAGACAGAAGCTGGGCAAGGTGAGAATGTCAATGACATGACCCGCAGTAAACGACACCTTTCAAAAAAAAAAAAAAAAAAACCCCAAGAAATCTTATATGGCCCTAATTGCCAGCTTGCTTTATTCTATATCTACTTTCTATTTAAATCAATTTGGAGTTATATTTTAAGTAACAGCTCTCATCTACATCTGCTATTTTCCCCTCGGAAGTTGCGAATAGGCTGACCAATAGAAGACGTTAACCATGCGCCTTCCATTAGGCTCCCGTTAGTGCAACTCGACAACGCTTACGCACCATCTCTACATACACTAACCTGATACGGTACTATTTACCCACTTCCATGGACTTCCCCTCAACTCCAAGTTTCATCTCGAACCTTACGTTGTCTCATAACTCTTAACGTTCACATCGTCTACATTCTAAAAGTGACAGCTGCATACTATATACACCATGACTCAATCATTACTCTAAATTGATCGGAGTATCATCGAGGATTACGACTCGAGGCTTCCCTACAGAGCTTTTCACCATTTCTAGTGTCATATGCGTCATCAGCCAACAGTCTAGATTCAACGTTCAAACATTCGATATATCGCCTTCTACGGAATCCAACTCTAACATATCGAGTCACTCCTTCTCGGGTGGCCAGCAGCTTAAAGCAACAAAGTCTTGCTGGCTCCGCCACCATTTCTACCTAATTTGCCGTTTCCTTTCTCGATATTGTGGTTACGACCGACTGACCAGCCGGCCACATCAGCGACCGCAAAATTCTTACGCGCCGTGTTTATCCCCCGTCGTGTTTTGCCTCATCGCCACTCTTTTTTCCCATCGGGGTCTCCGCCTTCTCTTTGTTGTTTGTGCGGAAGTCCACCGCAACCTATCTTCCTTGTCGTCAAAATCACACGCAGCAACCCGGCTAGGTTTCTAGAACCTCACTCGAGCTGTACATGTGACAATCACTCGACACTTGCTTGTTACTCATGTTCTATCGCCCCTTGGTTGCATTCTGCCCTCCTGCCGGACCTTCGCGGACTTCGGGCCTTGCTGGGTTGACGCATTATACCAATACCCCCATCTTCACACCCTTTCGCGGTGCCCTCTGTCGCAAATAGCGCCGAGGGTAAATACTAAGATCGTCATGAAGCCTGTTGCCACATCGCCTGAACAACTCACCTCACAGGTACATCGGCTGTCGTTCGCTTCACCCCATCTTGAGAACCCTGGCTGTCTAGGCACAGGCGAGGCTGCCAAAAGATCCAACCCAGCTCTGTTTGTGGCCACTGATACCCGATCTGCCGCCAGCCCGATCTTTGCAACTGGTGACGTTTGCCTAAGCTCATCGCTTAGGATCAGCGCTGCCAGTTGCATCGGGCTGCAAGGTGGCCATTTTCAGTCTCCCTCTCTCGAGGATCTGCCAAACGAGGTTTTGTTTCACATTATGGGTTTCCTGGACGTCAACGACCTTCTGTCAACGTCGAGAGTAAGTATCGACTACCTATCGTTAGCAAGAATCAAGTCTACCTTCCCATTGATATTCCGGGATCATTCGTAAGACCATGATGAACTGGTCCTGGTAGTTCAAGGCCTTGGGAACTCAGACTGATACAGAATTAGACAAGCCATCTTCTTCGCGATATCTCCCAAGCCCCTATTCTACACCATTATCGGCTTCAGCGAGCCCGGGCCGACCTTCCATCACGCCTATGGTCACCATCCCGCCCAACCCTAGCTGATCTTATTGCTCGTTCAATCTTCATGACACATACTTCCATAGTTTCACGAAAGTTAGCCCGGTCCTTGGTCTCGATCCGACTATCTCGCCGCTTGGCAGCCAGGCCTTCAGCTGCGGCTCTGGTGGAGCGTTCTGTTCTACCCAAAGAGTGCGTGCCTGGTATGGCGTCAGTGCATGTGGCGCCAGCAATTGTTGCCAAGAAGAAGGCAATCGAGAAGGAGAAAGTCAAGGACGGCTTGCGACAGTGGATTGCGTCTAGATGGAAGCGTGAAGTCAAAGAGCGTCAAGACGGCGTGAGAAAATGGGAAGAGAGCCGCGGGATAGGACGCGTATGGCGTCTCCGTAGGTTTTGGGAGAGAGTCAGTCGTGGTGAGGAACGACAATTCCTAGTAAGTCAGTGAAATTATCTCATATGTGGTAAATCGTTGTAGGGCAGTATGTGCCATGATGCTTCAAGGGCCACTATAGTTCGGTTCTGTATTGGTCACAGTTCTGGTGTGGAAACTTGAGTGGTAGTAGTGGCTCTTGTCCTGTCGGCAGGACTACTTGTATGATACATTATGTACGCTGTGGTGATGTTACAAAATCGACGGACTCTTTTATGGGTACTGGACCATTTGAAGGTGGTTGGTGAGCATTCCAGTAGCGGCACCTCCCTGTGCTCAGGCTGCTCGAAATCTGAAGCCGTCCCAATCATCATCGTCTTCATCCTCCTCGTCCTCCTCGTCCTCCTCGTCCATCTCTTCAATAGCTGGCGTGTCCAAATTCTCTTTGCCTAAGCTCGTAGGTTTTTCGGCGACATTTTCTTGGCTGAA
>JACYFE010004426.1:0-21698 GCA_014764975.2 Fusarium sp. DS 682
ATAGCAAGGGTTTCCTGACTACTGGTGCAATGTTGAACTGTGCATGGCGAACTTGACTCGCCACCATAATTATGTGCATTACGGAAGGTTTGGAGCAATCAGAAGGTCATAGCGGTATTAAGTTTATAAGTCAGTATTAAGGTTAGAAAATACACTTCTAGTTTAACACAATGTTCGAGATGATTACGAGCGGCCGGGCCAAGGCGTTCAGGTTATCGTCGTCTCAATCGACCCCAGTATCCTGAATAACAGCCGAGCCAAGCGAAAACAACTTGGTGATGGTTCTCGGGGCATCTTTGAGGAACTACCTGGAGCTTCCGATGATGTTCCACCTTCTACTACTCCTCCTAATGCTTCTCAACAACAAGAACAACCACTGGCTCTCCCTACAGCCGATCCCAGGGAGACGGCTGGGGAGCCCTCTTCTCGTGCTGTCAATGGCTCCGGTGAGGGCAAGGACGGCGAGAGTGGAAAGAAAAGCAAATCAGCACAAAGAAATTGTGTTGGTTGCGGTTCCAATGCGCATTGCTTGATGAGATTCCTTCGCGCTGGACCTGATGGTATTATGAAAGGCTACCCTATCTGCAACACCCTTGAACTCAGCCTTGCGCAATGTTCTCAGTACAGGAGCAAGAGCTTGAAGGAGAAGATGGACACTGTGGTCACAGTTCGCCAAAATATGCCGACGTTTGTGCATATCAAGGTCTGGATCGACCTGGTCCGGCAAGCTTGCCCAGAAGAAAAGCCCGAGAGGTTCCCCTGGTCAACTGAATTCACCATGTATAAGACCGCCGGTTTCCTTGCGCAGGTCCAGCGTGGTCTAGACACTATTGACTCTTCTTCTCTAAGTGTCTTCGACAAGCTCTTGGTCTCGAGTAGTTATCATCAGCAGCTCCGCCCACGGTGCTTCTCAACGACTCAGAAGTGAGCAGGCTGCCAGGATGGAGGCTAATGCCCGTGCTGCCTTCGTCGCGATCCGGGAGCAGACTGACCAGGCCATCCATCAAATGGTAATCAACCATTCTGTTGAAGAGGACGAAGTTGAAGCTGTTGACCAGCATAATGACGTCGTCATGACTACTGATGACAGAGTCCGGTCTGGCAATGTCATTTCGACCGACGGTGAGGGACGTGAGAATTTGACCGACGCACATACTATTGATAGAGGCTTGACCACGCCGGAGGAGGACGCCAATGATCAGGTTTTCCGAGACAGAGACAATGCCAAAGCGCCCCAACCGTATTGCTTCACAACTATGGGCCCTGTCGTCGAGGAGTGGAGAACCCGCCAATGGAGACCGAGTCAGCAAGTGAGGACGATGATGAGGATGAGACCGATGATGAGAATGGCGAGGATACCGAAGACGATGAGGAGGCTGATGATGATGACGGATCGCC
This sequence comes from Fusarium sp. DS 682, assembly GCA_014764975.2. Taxonomy (NCBI): domain Eukaryota; kingdom Fungi; phylum Ascomycota; class Sordariomycetes; order Hypocreales; family Nectriaceae; genus Fusarium; species Fusarium sp. DS 682. Next base: position 1,399 of record JACYFE010004426.1, read on the forward strand.
TAACCTGCGCCGTTAGGCAAGGCGACCCGTCGTTCCCAGCACGTCAGCTGACGATCCGTCTAGACGTCGATTTGGTGAGGGGGGTGACATGATAGTATTAAGAATTACATGACCATCGATCTTTGAAATAATCTATGCTGTACAATGTGACATGAGTGAATCTCCTTGCAATATTGGGTTCGAACAAATAAGATGGTCTGTCTTGCGCATAGGCTTGCACATTGATGAGAGTTGCGGAATTGGATCCGTTCAAGTATCATACCACATATCATATCCATTGGCTCAAAGCATATGTGTAGTCTTCCAGTAAGCTTTGTCTCAATCTACATCATACTAATACTCAAATCTGCCTCTTCCTCAATGTAATTGGTATAAAGAATTGACCTTAACTTTTTAAGACCTCGTACGGCCGAAGGTTCTGAAGTAAATTCCAACTAGGTCAACAGCAAAGGCTTAAAAGTGTGTGAGAAGGCAGCCATTGAAGACTTACAGGGAGAGCAGATCATCCCAGAGCATCCCAGTCCCATTACCGGTGGTAAACAGTGGAGTCTTGAGGATGTCAAAGCTGGCAGCTTTGAGCTTTTCTACAAGCATGCTGGACATGCCAAGCCAATCGATATGTATGACGAGTTTCCAAGGGTCAAGCCGGAGCTGGACGAACCGGCTCTACAGGCACTTCAAAGGCTCAGAGATCCTGCGAAGCACGGTAGTGCTTAAATTAATGGTGATGGGAATGGTTGGAAGGGAATAACAGAGGCTTGATATGTGGACTTTGTAGCTGCAATTGAATAGATATTGCCGCCGACTCCGAACTATGATACAACTGTGAAAGCATTTCATATGACAACTCTGCGAGCAGGTCGCAAACTCAATCATCGTCCTCATCCCCTGACTCATCTCCAGAATCATCGTCAGCGACGTTCCCTCCTCGATTTCCACCTCTTCCAGTTCCAGTTCCAGTTCCAGCTCCTTCATCGTCACTATCTTCATCACTACCGCCGTCCTGAAAGGCATTGGGCACTGTCGCAACAGCTCTTCCAGAATCCCCAACAGGAGCAAGCGCTTTGGCCGCAACGGCATCAAAGCCCGTTGATTTTGCTTGGGCTAATCTAGCGGTGAAGGGTCCAAAGCCCTGTTCATGGAAGCCGAGGAATGCGCCAGGGTTCGAAGGGTCTCCTCTTGGGGGGTTGAAGGACAATGCCCATCCCATGACTGCGTTTCCAGCGGCGGCTTCGGGACCGAGACCTAGTGTACTGTCGAGGCAGTTCTCGCAGAGAAAGGTGTACAGTAGTGAGGTTTCGTTGACTGAGACTCCATCTGGTAAAGGTCTCACTTTGAAGTTTCCCTTGACCTCCGCAGGGTTATCTTCATCGATCGCTTGTCGGAACGAAGCCATGACTCCTCCCTTGCCATCAGGCCATGCGGCGAGGATGAAGTTACCCTCCATATCTCCTGTCAAGCCAGCAGCACCCCAGCCTTGTCCATTTTGCAGTGGAAATTCTAGTTGTCCGATGAAAGAGCCGGCTGTTCCGTTCGCGGGCGCAGAGTCGGGTAAGGAGAGTGCAAATGCGAAGGAGGTTCTAGTACCGAAAAAGCGCTCCATTGTGAGGCCCGTCACTTGGTCGACGAAAGAGGTGGAGACCTGGTTCTTGGAGGAGGTTGGTTCATCGTCGGCCAAGGCGAGAGCGGGAAGTAATATTGTTGTAGCGAGGATTCGGTGAGGGTTAATGTGTCTTTGACGAGTTGATCGTCGGTTGTGGATATTTCGGATGAGAGGCATTTTGTAGGATGTGCTTGGACTGGGTATCTGAAATGAAGAAGTTTAGAATGATGCACTTTATACGCTTGAATGAGAACCGAGTATAAGATGTTGATGAAGTGCAAATGACAACTGAGAGACAAATACTTATAGTTCTCGCAGAAAGAAGCCAAGAGTTTAAGAATAGCTTCAAACTCGAGAGGCAGCCGTAAGCAGGGCCCTCGCGCGTACTGAAGGTTCTAATTTGAGCAAGCGACCGTTACAAGTCCCAATTGGTATTGGGAAACACTCGCGTCGCGAGACAAACCCCATCTCGTCTGAGGATGAAAAACAATCTTCTGTTTCCAGCACGTTCTTCCGTCCTATTACCACTGAAACTGTTTGGTTTCTACTAATAATAGGAATCGTTTGAAGCCTAGAAATATGGTTGCAATTTATTCAAACGTGATTGGCTCGAAATTTCATGCCGAAACGGTTTGAAACGTGGATTCAGCCTGTTTATCCAGAATGGCCGCTTGACGTCGTCGCTAAAGTGAGGATGAAACACTTTGAGCCAGAGGTTTGGGTTTCGACCTCTCCCCAATGGCCTTGGCAGAATGCCGACAACCGTTTAATCTTGTATGGCCTGTGAGATATTTAAGTTTTTTGAATGGATAAAGCAAGAAATTGCATTGATAAGCTTAGAATTCGACAGCACGTAGTTTCAAAGTTAATGACTCAACGTGCCGCGATATGCGGTTTTGTGGCGACGAAATACCTCGCGACGAAGCTTGATGTCTACATCAAAGCCTCATTGATTAAACACACTGAAAATTGCTCACATTTCTATATTTCTTGCCCGGAATAAAGAGTGCGAGCCGTTTAAGATTCCGGGTGTCGAAAAGGGGGTTAGGGTCTGCTGGTGAAGCGGTATGTGACCTCCAATACTGCCAACCACTATTCTTAGATAAGGTGACTTCGCCTCATATCATTCGCCAGATTTATTTCCATATGAAACAGTTCGTCTCAAATCAGTCCTTCAAATTATGGTGACTACGACCAAATGAATCTTATGTCATGCTTCCATTACACCCTGCCTCGGCCTCCACCAGCGCAAGTGACTCTTCCCCCAAAGTTCGACAACCATGTACGCAACCATCCATGCCTTAACCCCCTAGTGTGTTGTCGGAGACAAACACTGTTGTTGGTGGTGCTTCGGATAAAGATAACGAGAACGATTCGAGACTCCAGCGACCATGGAGGAGAGGTTAAAGATGCGAAACTTGTTCCTGAATCTGTTAGAAAGGTCTTTTAGGCTCTTGAATCTACTTACCCACAGAGCTTTTGTTTTAAAAGTTTTGGTTTTACTCGAGCTCAAATCTTGTAAGTGAGGTGGCGAACCTCTTTGCCGGAAGCCTCTGCCATAATTTCCATGGCGGCTAGGACAAGACCAGCGGCTTCTTTGTTTCCTGTCACATGAACCTGCTGCTCACGGTAGGTGTGGTCATCAATCTTGATAGAGAAAGAAGTGGATTGCCCATCATGAGTCTGCAGGGTGAGACTCGTGAAATCCCAGTTCGCGTTGACATCCCCAACAAGACTAAGCTCCTCGCCAATGATCTTGAAGGGTCCTGGGAGGTCGTTGTGATAGATTTGATAAACGGATCCCTTGGGTTCCTCTCCATGGGCATCTTGAGTCTCTTGAGCGCTCATCGTTGTGATGTTCGTGAGTAGGTGGATGTAAAGAATGTTTGAAGTGAGGATGAAATTGCTGTGAGGGAAGATTTTCTCGTCAGAAACAGCTTGAGGTTCAATGGATCTTTGATCTTTGGCTCCCGAGCTTAGGCAGGCAGATTGTTTACCCAGCCAATGGGGCGCTGGTTTTCTGAGGTGAACAATAAGAGACCCCGGTGTCGTAGTGCACTGAGCTCCACTATCTAGACCCACATTACAAAGGATCGTGTCTCAAAACCATCACCAAAGTCGACCCATGGCGTATCATGGACCGTCAAGCAGTAGCAGAAAATGAAGAACAGTGATATCAAGTTCCCCAAGAGTTTGGTAATTTTTATCTGTTGATGCTGTTGCGTAAAGTCGCGCGCTAGACTGTTTTGTAGTTAAAGTTTCGCTTGCACGTTTGTGTAAGACCATTGGTGGGCAATGACAAGGTTCACCATGACCGCGTGAGCTACGCCACTCAACGGAACGTCCATGTTGAAAGATCATCTTGATTTGAGAATAGGAGGGTAGGTATAAGCATTGCTTCAAGATTATGACAGTCATAAACTACTCGATGCCATAGTTGAGCATTTTTTCACATCTCACGGTGGTATTGGGTATTGGTACAGTTTGATCTGCAGGTTCAGGGTATCTTCTTGCCGCCTAGAATCGAAGAGACGAAACCCAAACCAGAACAACACAGACGGGCAATGAGGGATAAGCAGGTGACATTAAACCCCGAAGTCAAGTCAACTGCCTGTATGCAGGTGGACATCTCTAACTACTAGCCGAAAGATGGCGGAGAAAACGACTTGGGTGGATCGGCTACCATGCAACTAAGCATCAACCACGCAGCCACAGTACCGAACTTAGTTCTCCTCGTCAGAAGGGAGGTTCCAAATACAGTCCTCAGGCAACTCCTTGGGGCCGCAGCGAGCGGGCATCTGAATGTGGCCAACAATGGCAGCAACCCCGTTGACGTTGTGCTGGTGAACAGTGCACTCAGCGAGGACGCGAAGGCTGTTGCTGATGTCGATCATGCAGCCGAGCATGTTGGTGTTGACATTGTGCTTGTGCTCAGCACGCCGGTCCCCCACCGGCCCGGAATCGTACCGCATTTGGACCGACGCGATAGCTCTCTCAGCCTTCTTACGAAGGTGGACGGTCTTGCGCTTAGACTGATACTCGCCTTTGGTGAGACGACGGTTCGCCTTGATGTACTTGATGAAGCGGAAGAGGACATGACCCATGCGTTCATCGCCCTGTATGTCGTTAGCCACGAGATCGAAGAGATTAACAAAGGTGAAGCTCACATGCATGCAGCGACCCTCTAGTTTTTCATAGCAAGTTTCGCAACACCAACCGGTATCACTGGCATCATCTGTTCTACAGTCAGTTCAAGCAAGAAAACTACTTCAAAATCGATGTAGCTTACAGTCTTTGCTCTTGGCACAGAGCTCAGGAACATCCATGGCCTCGGCAGGGTTCAGACGTTGTTTCTTGCCGGGGAACCAGTCCATGGCGTCCTTGAGGCATTGCTGACAACTCCAGTGCTCAGACGACCTGTATGAGTTAGCTGCATGCTCTGTATGACTTGTGCCTGTGTTGAGCGAAGATAAAGGAAACTTTCGGTGTGAGGCATCGGAATACGGGAGTGGGGATGAGAAACACCGGGTTGAAGACAAAACTCAAAAAGGAGAACTGACATAGCGTCGGCGGTTAAGGGCGACAAATGATTGGGAAAACGCGCGACCTATCGACAGGTCAGCAGCTATCCGATGCCGTATCAAACGTTCTAGTGCAGTAAGTTGATGAGGCTGTGGGAGGCACTGACGTTGTTGTCGATGAGACTTGGACTGGAGGTGGAAGGAGGCAAAAGAAGAGAGCACCAAGCAATGCCTCGAGAGTCGCGTAAGGTGTCCGTGCGGCACTTGAAGTCATTTGCAGTTGTTTGGGTCAACACAATGACGGGAGGGCTGACAGTGAGGTGAAGTGGAGTTTGTGTCACACGAGCTGGCTGCACGTCACGCAATTCTTCTCCTCTAAGCGCGAACCCTTTTCTCATTTCCTCTTCACGCTGAACAGACCGGACTCGCAACAACAGGACAGAGAAGCGCTCGTACGTCCACAATCTTATAGCCTTTGTATGTCAACTTATCTCACTCATTTTGAAACTTGCATCCTGTGTACTGACGCGAAACAAGTACAACTCACACACACCATCACCTCCAAGATCCATCAAGGCGAAACCCAACAACCAAGCTTCTGGAAGACGCCACCAATCGACCATGGCCAGGCCCAAAAAGGGGAAGCTCCCCGACGATCCTCAAGCTGACTTGTCCGTCGAGTTTAAAGCCCAGGATCAAGCTGACTCGCGGGCCACACTCGACCCGATGGACCGGGAGATTAAGGCGCTAGTAGCGGAGAACAAGCTCCTGAAGGACTCCGTGGCCGATCTGCGCCAAGCCATTGTTGCGAAGGATGATTTGATCAGAGAGCTCCGACGGTCGAGGGACGCGATTCAACAGGAGCAACTCAATGCTTCCCGAAATGCCAACGCCACTCAAGGGAGTCAAGCTATGAACAAATTCCATGGAAGCTCAGGCTTTTGGGGGGAAAGCAACCAAAAGTATCGACTTGACGACGCCGTCAGCCGTTTTATTCCTAACAGCCCCTTCAAGTAAACCTAGTCAGGAATGAGTGAAAACGATGAATCGCTTGTGTTGATGCTTCAGGGGTTAGATAAGACGATCTCCGAGGAGGAAGATGCAGTGGTACTCGGACATGAACAGGACAAACCCCGATGACTGAGAAATGATCAGAACAGATGAATTCAACATTTGACACGATCTAAATGGAAATCTGATACTTTTGATTGCCAAACGTAATGCTTTTATTATTTTCTTATGCACCGGTGCTCACAAGCTGCAAGGCCTCGCCTGGCTCTCAAGTTTTACTTGGCTTTGCGAATGATTCTCGACCTCAGAGAAGATCTCACCCACAGAGGGAAACAAGCATCGGAGGCAGAGAGTGTATCCTTGGATGAAATCAGCAGGCTCAAAAAGAATTTGAGACTTCCCTTGGAGACAAATGAGGTTACCGAGGTACTCTATGAACTTGCAATGCAGGTCATGGACCTGGATATTTACCCCATCAAACTGACAGAAGGATCAGATTTTCTCCGTCAGGTAGCATCGCAATACTAGCATCGGGAAGCGCAGGGAGATTCAGATTCTTCGTCCGGGATGTCGAAGATACAGAGTTGCGCTGTTTCGTCGACGTCTGCGAAGCTGATCATGCGCTACTTCTTCTGAATGGCGCTTGCACCTAACATGAGAATAAATGTCCAAAGTTGTATGTCGAAGTGGAGGATGATTCAGACGAGACATTTGTTTATTTTGAGTTCTGAAGTTTACATGAGAGATACTTCAACTTTCGCTTTGTAAACATAATATTCTTTTCACATTGACTCTTGGATCGGTTGACTTCGATGCGAACTTGCTACTGAACATTTACACTACCAACAATCCATTTCCATCTCACCGCATTACTCCAGCGCTCCATAAATTCAAAGGATGAGCCATATGCGTGTATGAGGTGTGCAAGTCAATCCCGTGCTGCAAGGTCCGAGCAGATAAGAAGGAATGCGATTGAGCGTACTGGGTCGAAGTCATGCCAATCATCTGAGGTAGCAGACGTATTGAACCAAGCCTTGGAGTCCAACCAGGGAATTTCCGGTCGGAATGGTCGTTAAACGGTCTCAGTAAATCGTGGAGATAATTGATATGCTGCCCGAAGTGTGTTTTTGGTGTGTTTTGTAGAATTGATGCTGACCGAGGAGCTGAAGCTTATCGCGCGCCTTAACTCGCTCGGCGAGTCAGGTACCACGGTTCGGTTCCGTTGCTGGGTAAGGATAACGGCAGTCTCGACAGTAACATAGACTGTGAGAAGTCGAATGACCCTCGGTGCCTCTTCGGGGGCCTTTGAACGCTTCTTGGGGCTTGGAAGTTCGTTGCCGGTGTCTGGTAGAGGCAGTGGTGAACCTGGGAGGCAGTTGGGAGCTGCTACCCTCGCGGAATGTAGGCTCCATCCAGTTGCCGACTCGCTTGACTGATGATGCAGTCCTCTCTTCCTCGGTAGGAACAACGTCACCAGACTCTTCATCCACCAGCTCGCCGCCATTAGAATCTTGGTCATCAGATGACAGCAGTTCATCAAGAACTAGAGCTCCACCAGACATAGCGGCAGCACGGATGATGGCCCATTGAATTCCATGAATTCGAAAAGGTCAGCGTCTTCATTGTGGCGTTTGACCATAAAGATCTGGCCATTCCCGACCGGGCGGTTGGTGCTTGGGTATGCCTTGTCTCCGTTGATGGCTTGATAGTGGTCGCAGTTAGAGTTTGTGCAGGGTGAAGTCGTTTGGCCTCCATGGTAATGGTTAAGGCTCGCCAACAGCCCTGTCGATCGCTTGCTGTTGGAGGTCGATCGATTTCGTTGCCATATGGGAGATGTTCCGAGGCGTTTATGAGAACTGCAGATGAATCCAGACAAAGACTTTTTCCTCGCAAACAGTTCTAGTTGAGGCTAGTCAAAGACCGTCGCTCGCTGCGGAAGCCGGATCGTATTTCGGTTCATAACTCCTTGGTGGAAGAATAGATCTTGGATCGCATGATCTGGTTTGCCGTTCGTTGTTCTGAGGGGCAGAATCTTGATGATATTTTCCGATTGTATCGAGGCCTTGCCTTGAAGGCGAAGATCTGGGTATCGCGTGCTTTCTGTAATACATACATTTGAGTCATTCGCTTGCTTCAGGCTAATAAGAAGGTCATGTTCAGAAAGAAAGAACTCACACTCACCTCAGGCAACATCTTGGTCCCTGAGAGGTTCTGAAGGGTGGTGAGAATATGGACGGATGAGATGAAATTATGGGTAACAAAAGAGAGGAGCCTAACATCGGGGCAGCACCGGATCAAAGTGGGTCAGTAGCACCAGACTCTGGATAAACAACAACACGCGTAGGGTGAAACGATCAGACTCAGGAAATACGAAGATATTATGATATTAGACCCTAGCTCTACTACACTCATCATACGACTCTTCATAAGATCATAATAATTCATCATAATATCCTAAAGTCTATGAGATTTGGAACCCCGTTGACCGAGTTTATCCTGCATGTAATAGTCCATTGTCTCGCAGACAACTATCAGGATTGATGTCACCGGGATAACGCCACGTAACCTCAAGTTTGAGTCTGAATATCTGTTTGCTCATGGATTCAAAGTCCTTTATAGGGCCCTTGACTCTGGTCGGCTGCCTCATGTTGAACATCACTGAGGGGGCTCAGTGGATCTCGTCCTTACGGATGGAGGATCGTATTGGATTCGACGACGATCTGAAATATGTTGGACTTGTTTTGGTGGAGGTTTGACTTGTGCGCTGGGAGAGATGTAGGCTGAAGCACGGGCCTCTGAACCAATGTTGAGGTGACATAGGGAATCACCACACCTGAATTTGATTACCAAACTCATCTTTTGCGAACTTCTTTTCACAAGAGCTTTTCACTGCACCAGAAGGCAGTCAACAACCATGGACAAGCGTAAAAGAGCTTCAAAAAGCCCTTCATCACCAGACATCGACAAGCACCGTCCAAAGCGCGTCAGGCCTGAAGATTCAGCAGACGTCATGATCTTAACCAAAGAGCAAAGATACCAGCAACGCTTGAATCGGAGACAGACGCGACTCAATAACTACCTGCCATCCATCACCGAGAACGGCGTGTGGAACCATATCATCGGCTATGATGTGCCAGCAACGAACGAAACCCTTGCATACGATACCTCTGGCTGGAAGGCTTTTGTCGATTCCATGGCGAAGAACATTGGTCAGAAAATGAACGGTTCCATTGCAAGCTATCAATTCCTGATGACCAGGCTACAAAAGTAAAAAATATTCCCAGTCTACCAAGAGACCAAATCAACCATCGAGTATTTCAAAGCTAGTCCAATTCGTTAAGTATCCAGTATCCAACTTTGCCACTATATCATGCTGCATGATCTGGAAGCGGGATTAGAAAATTTTCTGGCTCAAGTCATTAGAAGGTGACCAACCGTAATGGAGGGCACCATATATCAGGCGCGAACCACCCGATAGAAGAGGTATTCTCAAAGATATCCACGCCTGCTTGAGCAATGGCTCACCTATATGTTGCCAAAGCTTTATCTGCGGTCTAAGGTATTTGAGTATCACTCCTGATTGCGACGTTGAAGGGCAAAGAGAATTTCTTGCTCTCTCCTGATAATAGAGCTCCCCAAATGGTCGTACAACTGATCTGCGTCGTGAGGGAACACATCTTCAATTTTACTAACGGTCATGTACCTGTCGAAGGCCAGCTGCGTAGAAAACACCATCGTGTAATCACCCTCGCCACAGTGAAGTCTCATAGTGTCGATGGCCTTGCGGATGTTCTGGAGGTCAAGGGTGGTGACACTGTACACATCAAAGTGGCACTCCTTCGTGATGTACGGGCCTGCTGGCTTGGGAGAGTCGCGAACCACTTTGGCGAGATGGAGCATCAAGAAAACCAAGTGTTTGGGATCAATCAGGAAATTTTCAATGGCGTCCATCTCGGCACGGGAAAAGTTCTCAACGTAGGGACGAACCAAAGGGCCGTGGGGAGGTTCTTCGTTCGCACAAAGAGTTTCGAAAATTTCAGAAATAGGAGTTGACAAGGGACCCGGGCACCCATCCATCAGATCGCGAAGTCGTTTAAGCGCATCGACGTCCGGGAGTTCTGGCATGTTCCAAGGCCGGCGATCATCAGTACGACAGATGACCGCGAACTGAAGGATCATAGTGAGATCGACGGTACCGTCCTTCTCGAAAAAGGAATGCGTCATAAGGCGGCAAAGCTCGAGAGTGAAGGTATGACCCCAGATTGTCTCGTTGGTTTCAGCATGAAGACCTCGGATGGGGGAGAAGATGTAGAAAGGGTTGTCTCGGCACTTTCGAAGGCAGATCTTGAATAGCAAAGCGATATGGGCTTGGTCGCCAAAGACGTCGTCAAAAGAGTCGGGGATAAGGAAGGATGGGAAAACAGAAGCATCGGTGAGGTCGGCCAAACAAGGGTTACTCATGATCACTCGTGCCTCAGGGGGGACGGGGAACGGAGGGCTCTCGGGCGAGTCCATCGTAGGGCAAAGGTTGAGACAGAGAGTTGATGCTCAGTTTCGTGAGTAAGAATGAGAAGGAAGATGGATGATGGGTTGATGTTTGCATTAACGAGAAATCGACAAAAGTTGTTGTTCGTATGGTTGCACAATACTGAGCAGTAACGTAACTCAAACAATCGTAGACAGACCAAATGCAGCGGAACCAAACGATTTGCCCGTAGATGTGCCGGGCAAGCTTCAGGACGCCATGGCAAACAAATCCCGTGATGCTGTGTAACTCATATCGCTCCATGCGTGGTACAAGTTTCTCAAGCGACACTTCTCCAAAATCATCATTGTGCACTCCCAACCTCACCGCCAAACTACCTTATCCAATGACTACCAACTATCAGTATCTACTGATTTCACTTCCGGGACGCCCTGGCCATTACTTTACTGACTCCAGTGACCCTTTCGATCCAGCCAACACCAGCCATCGTGGCGCCCATATGAGCGCTTACCTCTTGTTTATGCGCCCAGACTCTGTTGATATTTTGTATTCTTATTGGTCTGATATCCGGAAACTTTGCTGTGTTTCTCTGCTGAGGCAGGGAGCTGCAGAAGTTTCAGCCCAGTACTTGGCCTTGGAAACTGATCGACAGCTGTGGTCAGTGTGGTGTGAGTGTACCCTGAACTCATTTCTGCTCATCTCTGACATTCTTTAGTCAAATCGTTTCTTGCACGTGCGGGACCTAAATGGCCTTGGGCGTACTTGCAGCGACCTCACTCATTAGCTCCAGGCGATCTGGGTGACGGGCACTACGAGTACATCCTCCATCAATACTTGATCGGTCAAGAGGATTTTGGCTCCTTGGTCACCGACAACTTCGCTGAAACGCGAAATCGTTTGGAGATGGAGTTTTCTGGCAAGCCGGAGCGAGAAGCAATGGATGTTTTAGCCAAGTTGGAACTTTTGTGGTTTGTTGGTTGCCAAGAGGATGACATCGAGGCCGTGTACAACTGGGGAAGGGAGTGGCGATATATCTTGACTAGAAAGCAGGAGTTCCGTTCCCAGCGGTTCTCGTGCTTCGGCCGCAGTTGGTACGTTTCCTGCTTTGCTTGGTTCCTCTGGGTGTCGTTGACGAACTAACATTCCCTGCTACTGCTAGAACCCACCGATTGAAGCTTCCCTCTCGAGACGATGCCGAGCCCCTACTACCGACTTATCTTCAAATTTGGACAGATCTTACGCATTGAATCAGGTCTCAGGGTTGTAACAGATGAGAAGAGGGTGGCGGAGGAAGTCGAGCTAGGCGATGCTGAGCCCTCACTGCCAACTTATCTGGCTGCTTACTCAATGTCATGACGATTTGAGTCTAGCTGAGCTGTGTTTGTTAGTCATAGTTAGTGACCAAACAGCGCAATAGCTATTGTTTGTACTCATAACAAAGTATCATTGCCACCAAGTTGATGTCAATGCAATGTTTGACATAGAGGGCATTAATGGTGGACGACCCGGGCAAAGACATAACCATGAGTCATTGATCCAACCGAGATAATTGTGTTGTAGACAAGCACAAGCCACTGCACCACCCTAGCGTGTGTCGTACCTCACTCGCTACCCCCGTGAGATTATTCCAAGCTTATGGCCTATGTACCTTTGTAGTGAAGATCTCAGCATCCGTTCACGCCGCCATTTTGGTGCAGCATGCCTAACCCCCAGTACCCGAACACTGCACGTTAGGCATGCTCTGCTTGGGCGTAGGTAGAAATAACTGGAAAGGGCATTTGTTGTCAACAGTAAGTGAATAAGCCTCCTTCACTGTCCTGCGACTGAAACCTTGACATTATCATCGGCTGGTTCTTGAGATTTGAGAGGTTTAATGCAGGTAAATGTCTAAAGACTGTTTCTATCTGAAGACGAGCATTGCTCACGACCCAGCGAGTTTTATCCAGATTAAAGGGTACCGTACAACCGAAAGCTCATTTGAAACTACCTATGGAGTACAAATCTTCTCAGACCCTTCCAGATTACATGGACCACAGATCGTCAATCATGCCGTACATCCTCTAGCTACTCACGACATGAAATCTTACATTCAAACCAAATTGCCGCTCATTTCCCTTCTTCCGCACTAAAACCTTCGTGTTGTAGCCAGCGCTGACTCCTATCTGCACCATTAATTACTCTTGGTGAAGTGTCGGGTTGTCACCTTCCTTGGGCATTGGGACAAACAGCCAAGAAACAGACGTAGCAACCAAAAGCGCACAAAGAACAGGCTGGAGGATCTCAACACCAGCACTGGCCGCGACGAGACCAGTGATGATTGGAAAGAGACAACCACCAAGTTGAGCAAAGACAAAGACGAATGCCAAAGCTGTTGCTTGGATGCGAGGGTTGAAGAGCTTGGAGCCGACGGAGATGCCCTATCTTGGTCAGTCATGTCGCTTCTGGGAGACGGAAAAGCTTACTGTTGCGAAATACGGCCCCATGAAGAAACCCAAAAGACTGATGGCGATCGAGGCGGCGATGATGTTTGGGACCCTGCTAGCATTAGCGTCCAGTCTTCAAGCATCATGGAGGAGCACCTACAGCCAGAACAGGATCTGGAGACAAATGCTAATGATTGTGAAACCAAATATCATGTAACGAACTCCAAACCGATGCGTAGGCTCAGCCAAGAACAGCCTTCCCAACAACGATCCTCCACTGAAACCGGCCGGCACGAAACCCATCTGATTGATGTCGCCGTTGCGAACCTCGACCAAATACTCAACAACCCATCCACTAGCTGTGAGTGTTGCGCCAAGGAAGAAGAAGAAGAAAAGGCTGATGAGCCAGACGCTTTTGGTCTTGAGAGTCTCCTTTATCAACAAGAAGGCATCCTCGTTCCTTGATACAGGCGATTCATCAGCTTCTAGTGTGCGCTCGGTAGGCGCTTGCTTCCTTTTCAGCCTCAAAGTGTCCCAAAAAGCGTATACACAGAACGCGACGTTCATGACACCAATACCGAGGGGGAACGTGTAGAACAAGTACCATCGCGACGTACTTCCCGCGGACGCAACACCAGTCGCGACGAAAGGTCCAACAAGACATCCAGCCATGTACATCGCGTGAATGAAAGCCAGCCATCGATGAGAACCCTTGACTCCAGAAACGTACGTGTTTCCATGCGTGTCTTGGTATGCTTGGCCCAGGCTCGCGAGCCAGAACGTGATGGTGAAGAGAGGGAAAGGCGGTTTCCAAGACCGAAGGGCGTGAGCGATAACTTGTAGGACAGCACCGAGGGTGAGCATTGAGCCGAGATCCAAGATTTGACAGAGATGCGTGTTGGAGAAAGCGCCAAAGAACCATCCAAAGAAGTTTGCGCCGTACCTATCATTGTCAGTGAGTGGGTTGAGATGGGCTGAAGGCTACTCACACTGATGAGACAATTGCCGTCGTGACGTCGTAGTCGCGAATTATATGAGGGACTAAAGCACCGATACTTCCATCGTTTACGCCAGCGACAAAAAAACTGAATCCAGCGCTGAGGATCTTGAGTAATTCCGCTCTGCTTGGCTTCAATGATGAATGCGGAGGCTCAGTCTCGTCGAGCACATTCCGCATCGGGCTTGGCGAGCTTCGAAGCTCAAAGGTCTCTGACCTTGTATCGGTCTGCGTGACTGTCGCCATTGTTGAAGTCGTGATGATCGAGGGTTGAAGACGGGGAGTGATTGATGTTTATTAACCTGATCGTTCGGGCGGGAAACCCCCGTCTATATCCATGTCTGGGGAAGTCGTCATGAAATTGACACCGCCGGTTGACGCTTTTGCTGTTTCTGGGTTGGCACGCCAAATTCTCGGAGCAATCTAAGCTTAAGGGGGTTAAGCTTGCTTACGGTATATCCCAATATGGTAGGAAGCATGTGAAAGATCCCCGCAATGACGGGCCGGGATGGCTAAACACCGGTCAAGATGCGGTCATTGGGTAACATGAATTCGCGAATAATTTACCCTCATGACCCGGGATCAAGTGAATGAGTTAATTGGGATCGGTTAATTTGCTCGGTTTTCCAAGTTAGTCTATGATAGTTTGCCGGGAATTTGTCTATTTGATTATTGCGAAACTGTTGCTTTGGTTTGTTGTTTGATCCAGCATCAACGCAACTGATGGATGCAAATTGCGAATACACAAGATTCATCAAGTATCTCATTTCAATCATTCCACATAAGGGGGTTTGAGACAAAAAAGAGTCTGTTGCTCTTATCTCAATTAACAAAAGACGATGGACTCATTTTCAGCTCATTCAAATCCCATTTGTGCCCATTTTCTGATCCCCTTTGCATTCAAACTTGGCAATCTCATGAAACTGAAGCTCACCCTACAGCAAAGCTTGTCTGCCGCTAGTGGTGTCCTGGATCTACCCTAGTCATACGCTAGACTCCCCTGCCTCCTGCTGATCCATCGAGAAATATTTAAAGTTCTGTCAAGATTGAAGAAAATTTAAATCAGATTCCATGCATATTGCAAACACCGCATCATGGAGGCTGACAAATCCGCTCATCAAGCGTTGTAGGGTAACTCAGGGGCAAACCAATCATGATTTTTACGGAAATGACGTAGCAAATCCATGTCACGTCTTTCTCTCCGCGTCTGAGCGATTTGGCAGGCAGAATTGACAACAACAAAGGCTTATGCGGAGACATTCCACGATAAAGGTGATGAAAATTGAGAAAATCGACATTCTGATTGGTGGCTGGGCCATCGGATTTTAGTCTTTTCCGCTCTCCCCTGTCTCCGTCTCCACTATGGCCACGTCAAAGGCTCTTGTCGGTGAGTGAGTGAGTCTTTGCTTGCAACCCGACCCAGATCTCGTCTGGGGAGTCCCTAACCTGACGAAAATAACAAACACAACCATTCCGATGCAATTACTGCGTGGCGATCGTGGAGACACCAGCAGCACTTCTTCCAGGAGCTATGGAGGCTTCGGAGCCTCAGAGCCCCGGCTCTTCGAGTTCAGCGAGCGGGGTCGTTCTGTAGCGCCCAAATGCATCGAGATGTCAAAGCAGCACCCGGAGGAGTTCCTCAACTATCTCCAGCAGGCCTGGAAGAGAGACAAGATCTACGCAAAGGAGAACCCAGACTCCATGTTCGATATCAAGGCCATCAGAGTGCTTTGTCAGGATGGAAAGTTCAGGCCTTTGGGGAACTCGTATATCCCGCTGCCCAAGCTGCATTACCTCCGGAATCGATACATGTTGGAAGGAGAACCGTTTCCATTTCTCAGACTTGATCCGCCAATACGATCTGAGGGAGGATTTGGTCAGTGGAGGTGTCTCAGGGCGTTTGCCAAGTATCATGATGACCTTGATTTCTTTCTCGAGATGTTGGTACGGATACGACGAACAAAAGCATCAACAGTTGAATTTCCTCGTCGCATTTTGGAACTCTACCTTCGGATACAAGCAGAGTGTGAAGACTCAAAAGATCCTGAAGCGAGTCAACAAAAAGTCAGGTATGTAAGCGCGCTAAGTTCATGATGAAACGCTCACACGACCAGGAACACGTTCGAGAAGGAGCAGCTAGTCTATGTCCATCCAATATGGAGACCTCTCAGCGAATGCTTATTGGAGGATACATGCGAGATATCCAGCACACTCTCAAAGTCACCAGTCTTTCCCGTGCCGTCGGATTGGGATGCCAGCAAGTCGGAGCTTGTGTCATTACGAGAGTTTTACACACAGACGCTGCGGCTTGAAAATGCTAGCTATCGGACGATCGTCGGTGTTTTGGAGAAGCGCGACTTTGATGCGGAACTCGACCCTGCGGATCTTTGGTTAACGGATGAGTTGTATCGTGCGTTGGATAAGATGAGGCTGGATCTCTCACCGGACGATGCCGCCCATCTCAAGTGAGTCAACACCAACGCATGAAATCTCACTACTGACATCGAACAGACATGCATTCGCCGAGAAGGCCATCACTGCCATCGCGCCCGGTGAGGCCGTCACATGGCTCAACGCAGCCGACTGCACATGGTCACCCAAACTCGAAAGTCCCGAAATCAACGACTTGAGCAAACACTACCCCGAGCTCCACGACTTCTTCGTCAATTTCCTCGGCGTCAAACAGAATGACTCCGGTCTGATCTTCGACACACTCATGAACGTCTCATCATTAAGTCCCGATTGCTCGCGTGACAACACAGCAAGAGGCCTTCTTGTCGCCGTCAGCCAACGGATACCCGAGTTCGGTCACATCTTTGACAAGGAGCGGTTTGCAAGGAGTAATGTCTTTCCCGTTTCGACGCCGGATGGTGTGTTACTGTGTGCTTCGACGATGGAGTTTTCGGTTGCCGACCGACAGAACCTGAAGGAGGCCTTCACAGGGAAGCTGAACTTGTTGGACTTTGATCCAAAAACAGTTTGGATGCTCGACAACCTGCTCGTCTGGGCTGGCCTTGACCAGCGGTATCTTTCCCGACACGTCGAAGATCAGGGACCTGCAGACGAAGACTTCAAATCAATTGAGTTACCCGATGAGCTCTCGGCAAAAGCTGACCAGCTACTGCGGTATGTCGCCACTCACCCCGAATCCCTGTAGACATTTACTAACTCTCAGTCTCTCACAGAATCGCGGTTCACTTTAAAAGCCCCCGAACATCCACACCGAAATTGACATCTTGGCTCCGAGAAACCCTAGAACACTCCGAAGTTCGCCTCGCATCCGGCTTCCAATCACAACTCATCTACCGCTCCGGCAGCGCTGAAATAACCGCCGTCAACCCCATGGGCGGTCTCGACATCAAAGACACAGTCGGCTTCACCGTGTACGCCGACGATGAGAATTGGGAAATCCTGAAACAGACAGTGCTCCCCCGTCGGCTACTCGAGTGGATAATGACCGACCCCGAGACAAAGGTCGTTGGACCTGTACCTGAACAGGCGGTGAGCCTCATTAGAAGTATTTTGAACATACCCGTTGGTCGCGAACATGTCATTCCAAAGATTCTCGACGCTGAAGGAATCGTGGACTTGGAATTATTAGAAGCTTCGCCGTACTGGCGTGTAAACAGGTAAGTCACGCACCCAGAATGTCTACTGATGGGTTTCGCTGACATCTCAGTGAACGTGTACCAGACACAACCATCACCACAAAATCAGACAAATTACGACCCGCCAAGACCCTCGACGACGAAGACGAACCCTCACCAGCCTACACACAAGGAGAATCCTACCACGCGCGAGAAGACCTAGCCGACACCAAGGGTGCACCCCTGACGACCAAGGTCACTGCTGCTGAGAGAGGAATAACGACCAAACCAGGCGATTTAACGAAGGATACGAAACAAGACTCACTGCGCGATAGACTTCCCATATCAAAACGTGGTTTAGAAAAAAGACATTCGGAGAAACAGACTTGGGAAGACGAGTTTGTTGCGAATGAAGCTACGTTGATTGACTTTTCGGGGGAAGATGTATATGGTATAGATTGATAGATTATGTGATTATGAGACAATTGATAACATTGGGAACTGGGATCTTGATCTTTTAAACTGTGATGAGAATGGATGCGTGTTTGCATAGGTGGGCATGATGCTAGAAGAGTGAGAACTGAACACTTTCGAGGTGGAGAGGCAGAGAATCTCGGAATCTGTCCTGCGTTTAGGTGACTCCAGAGCAGAATAGGGGCAGATCTGAAGTTTACAAGACACACTGCTTTCTTGACTGCCTTCAATTCTCCTCAGCTCCACGCCTTCTCATGACCCACATCCTCATTCGCATGCTTTCTCCTGCACCACCTACTCTTCCTTCTCCCCTCCTTCAGGCATCATCACCGCACCCAGCAAACAACACCAAGAAGAGATTTGTCATTTCATTCAATAAACCGAGCCATAAGTAATTGACTTCTGACTCATTTTACAGCAAACTAACGATGGCGATTATGTATATCTTCAATTGCCCAGGCGCAGCGAAAAGGTTCCCAGACGACATGAAGCGCGCCAAGCAGAGTGCAGAATACCAGAGCCCCGTAATGCAAGACATGATCTCTGTTCTCCAGAAAAACTTCGCCGACGTCACGAAGGAGATGAGCGTCCTGCTTGCGAACTACCTTGCGCATTTCGTTAAAAGCGAGTTTAATTTCATGAGTCCGGCTACTGCGGCGCACATCACTCTCTGTTCAGTTTACAAAGACGTGTCGGATGAGCCCAACGGCATCAGCTACCCAGCCTGGTTTTTCCTTGCCTCCGTGTACGGACCTGATCACGAAAAGCTTCGCCCCCACCGAGACTAGTTGTCTTCAGCTTGGGGGGTAGAGTTTCCCGCCGACAAGGTCATCTATCCTACCAACAAAAGCGAGGAACAACAGGAACTTCTCTTCTGTGCGAAGTCGGTCCCAGTTGCTTCCAACGGATCCGTCGTCAAGACTAGTGAAACTAGCCGCCCTGTAGGTATCCAATCATGATTTGAAAGTAAGAACGAAAGCTTATTGAGTACAGGCCCCTGTTCGAGTGACCAAGCCATCGGCCCCCGCTCGCGCTCTGAGAGGAAAAGCGCTGGAGAACAGACTCCTTGATATGGAGAAGAATCTTTGCGGCATGCGTAAGGTGCAGAAAAAGCAGCTCGAAATGACGGAAGAGGCGATCGAGGCGATTCACGGGATGTTCAAGGAGTTCAAAGCGGACAAAGAGCAGCGCAAGGTGAAGCGTGAGCAGGCAGAGGCCGAAAAGACTTCCAGTAACCCATCGATTCAACCCTCCAACACCAATGGTGGTCGTGTCAAGGAGGAAGCACAGTAACTTGACACAAGATGGAGGAAAGGTCATTGAACAGGAGAGGCAGTCGTGCAGACACAATGTGATTGATGTCGCGCTGATTCCATTGGTTTTAGAGTGAGGCCAGGTTGTCCTTGCTGTGTTGGCCTTGTAGTGGAGAGATTTGGGGTAGCATAGGCGTTGCTTCTTTTCTACAACAAGATAAAGGGATAGTTAGCTGGTCGCTTGATTAAGCTTTGAGGTAGGGACACTTATTGAGAACAATAGACAAAGAAAACGAAGCAAATTAGTCACTCTAATGGAAATGTGGTTTGTGAAGATCGACCGAATCAATTCACTATCAAAACTCTGTCCATGCTCCCAGCAGTTTCAAGACAGGTACCATGGGATCAAAGACGCCAACCCAAGCGAGTTGTTGATACGATGCGATGGTTGGTGATTTTTGAGGAACGAGTATGCTTACCAGACCACCATTCGTACAACCCCGGTGGTATTGGTGGACGAAGCATGTCCTACGGTGATTTCCTCCAAAACAAAACGGGCAGGCTTGAGGTTGTGACGCGACTCAGCCGACCGAAGGATTCGGTCGTTATGAGGGAAGAGAATGGCGGCTCGCTCAAGGGCAGCGCCTCGCACAAAGATGCCGTCTCGCTCAAAGACACCGCTCTGAAGCTTGACAGAGCTGGCGACGATAGCCTCACTTTGGTCGGGAAAACGGAGTTGCATGTCTATCTTGCGATGGCCAGAAGGGAGGTCTCTCATGAATTCCTTGGTAAGGACGAGGTAGGGCGCGCGATTTGCATCAGCTTATGGCCATGATCAACTCTAAATAACACTTCTCAAAACACACTTCATGCAGCATACCAACTCCCTACACAATTGCCCAAGATTTAGTAAAGACAGGCATCACAATAACACTAACATCGTCG